>JAADYI010001132.1:0-10001 GCA_023338185.1 Lagenidium sp. CBS 127285 | reverse complement strand
TGGGGGGGGGGAAGGTTTGATCGATCATGGCGACGTCGTCAGCCGCGGCGGCGGCCATGCGGCACACGATCCTGGGTCCCAGCGACGGCGGTAGGTGCTGGCACGAGCCGACCGGGAACTAAACGACGTCGTATTGCTGACCGGACGTGGTGTGGGGGCGATCGATGGGCCAGGGGACCGACCGCGCGAGTCGCATCGCCTGACGCGGAACGCGAGCCTCCCGTCGCAGTTTCAGGACCCACGGGCCGCGACGCGCGCGGCGTCGCCCTCCGACCCCTCGAAGACCAGGAAGCCGATACAACGGCAGCGCACGCGCCCGAGTGGGCTCTTTGAGTCGTCCGAGTCGTCATCGGCGGCGGAGGAGGACGACCCCGCCGCCGCGCTGCCGACCGATCTCGGCCCGCCGCGGTCACCGCCGCTGATGACCCGGCGGGCGACGACTGCCGGATCCGCATCGACATCAAGCGGTGTGTCCGATCGCAAGGGGCTCTTTGAGACGGTGGACGATGACGCCGACTCCGTGGAGAAGCTCCGGGAACGGGTCAAACTGCGTCAGAAAAAAAAGGCAACAGAGATCCTCGGGCTCCGTACGGAGCTCGACGCGGCCCTCGCCCGCGCAACAACACTCGAAGAAGAACTCATTCGCGAGCGTCGGGAAAAGGACGAATTTGCGATCCGCATGGACGAATGCCAGCGGATCCTCGAGAAACGCAACAAGCAGCTCCTTAAGGCTAGCGAGAAGCTCACACGTCTCGGTGAGCAAAGCGAGAGCCTCGCCAAGAATCTCCAGCAGCAAATCCAAGATCTTGAAACCAAACTGGAGGAGTCAAAGGAGCGGGGCGCGGCAAGTGAACGGCAACTACGGGAAACAATGGAAGCGCAGTTTGCGGAACACCGCCGAAAGTCGGAGGCGCAGATTGAGCGGCTCACGCAGATATCCGAGGCAACAATGAAGCAACGAGATGCGGAAGAGATGACATTGAAGCAACGTATTAGAGAACTAGAGGCAGACGTCGTCGGTGCAGTGTCACGCATCGCGCAGAGCGAGGAATACCAAGTCCTCCTCAAGCGGTGTGAGGATGCCGAGGCGATCGCACGAGGTCTCCGATTCCAGCTCGAAAAGGCACAAAACGAAAAGAGGTTCCTCAAGAAGCAATTGAGCGCGTCTATAGTTTCTCCGGCTCACGCATCCGCGTGCTTTCCTTCTCCTGATACACAGTCAATTGATTATGACCGAGTTAACAACGGCGACCGGAGTCCTGCAAGCAGTGTTGCAAGTGCTGATCTCTCGAGTTTTGACTTTTTTCCAGTTACAACATCTCTCCCGATGAGTTCCTCTAACAAGGAGGCGGAATCGTATTCTGGATCACAGGCACAAACCCCACAAAATCCCACGACAGAGTCCACGTATCCGTCAACCGCACCAAGACCTACAAGTAGCCAGTCGTCCGTTATGGACGGCAACAGCAGTCATGAAGGCAATGCGCAAGCGTCTTCATCACCGCCACCGCCGCCACCACCCTGCCCGCCTACGGTGACTGAGGAGAGGCAGCGGCCAGGTTCAGGTTCCATAAACTTTTTTGAAAAAATCTCGATCAAGTTCAAGCGATCGTCCCCCCGCGGGAGCTTAAATTCTAAGACCGTCGAGCAGCAACCAGCTATGTCCCAGTCATCATTGCCAAGTGCTAGCACACCAATCGATATTCCCGCCAGTCGAGCTCATGTTTTGAAGCGAAGGCCGAAGATGTATGTAGCGAAGTCTCCGTCGGACTACGAAGAATCAAGCGATAGCATTTTTGGAAGTGACAGTGAATCGGACAGCTCTATATCAAGCAGTGACAGCGAG
This sequence comes from Lagenidium sp. CBS 127285, assembly GCA_023338185.1. NCBI lineage: Eukaryota > Oomycota > Peronosporomycetes > Pythiales > Pythiaceae > Lagenidium > Lagenidium sp. CBS 127285. The sequence continues at coordinate 8,155 of JAADYI010001132.1, read as the reverse complement.
CCTCCGCCACCTCCTCCCCTTGAGCACGCAAGTGCGATTGAACACAACCAGCAACGAGAGGTTCCCGATAGCTCCGAGGACGATGCTAACCCTAGCAGCGCCAATGTTTCAGTGGCATCTGACAGGGAGGATTTGCGCAAGGTCATGCTTCCATCAGTATCCACCCCACCGAATATTCGTGCAGTTCAGCCTCCAGTCCCAAGTAATGAAAAAGATGCGATAGAGGTCGACTCATCGTCTTCAGAATCAGGTAGTGAAGCGAAGCCTGCTGCCAGTCAAGCAACGGCTTCGAGAAACTCAAAGTCTTTGCGGTCATTTTCATCTTCAGAATCCGAAGACGAAAGAGCTGGACGGAGGAGGAGGCGCGTCGTTACCGAAGATGATGGTGGGGCACAGTCTAAAACTTTGTCTCCTGCCGACATGCGCGATCGAAGTCGCAGTATTGAGGATGGTGCTGGAGCTGGGCTAAGTGTGTCCAAGACAAACCGGATGAATGAGTATATGGAGGCGCGAGCGAAAAAGCGACAGGAAAAGCTGAAGAAGAAAGAAGAAAGAGAGAATGCTGAGCACCAGAAACGAGAAGAGTACGAAAAAGAATGGGAACGGATGGCTCAAGAGGAGCGCGAGCGCCGACGCAAGCAACAAGCGGCAAGACGTACCGGCAAGCGGCGACCATCAAGCAAGAAGACTGTTCGTGTGTCTCAAATGAGGCAGCAACTAAACAAGCATCATCATCCGAAGGACCATGTCGGAAAAGATGACGATGAACATGCTGGAGGCGAAAGTTCTGATGACGACGACGAGGCCGAACTAGCGAAGCAAAGACAAAGCGATCGCTACTCGTCTGATAGCGATGATCTTGCACATGAAAACGAAGTGCTGCTAAGCCGTACACATCAAGATCGACAACACGATGGATCCCCACCTCTTCCCCCGGAACCAACTACAGCAGACACTGAACTGTATATACGTCAACAAGCTCGACTACGCGAGCGACATGAGATGGAAATGAAGAAAAAGATGGATGCTGAACAAGCAGATCAGGTTCGGGGACAGATTCATCGTAGGGTCGAGATGTGGGCATTCGGAAAAGAACTGCTCCACATGATTCTAACCCTCGATGAGATCACGACAAATGACACTCTCAAGAATTGCCAGCTCATGGTTGTTCACTCGCCGGACAACGATACGCTACGAAAGGCATACAGGTTTGTCACAATCGACATAGAAATTGGAGGCTTGGCATAACGTGCGATTTCGTAACTTAGGAGCATCATTCGAGTGATCCATCCTGATAAGCTTCGCGGAGCCACCATTGCTGAACAATTGGAAGCAAAAGAGCTCTTCACTGTGCTGAACTTGGCGTTTGAGCAGTTCAAGAATCAAACAGCATAATTCACCCCGCCCAGACATCCTCACTCAGCAAGAATATATGCAAGCAAACATTGAAGAGCTTGTGTTCAGATTAAACAAAATTCGTGCTAATGGTAGTAAAGGCATCGCCACACTATGTTGATCATAATACGTCGAAGTAGCAATTAGGGAAGACCAGTTACGGACGTACTACGCTAGTATCACAGTAGCATTCCCATGATGACGTATTAATATGAGGTTCAGACTTAGATGTACCGACGTCGAAGTTCATCTTTTCGAAGAGCAATGAGTCGATCCAACTCGCGTACAAGGTAGCTCTTCTCGTCGTAGTCACCATTCGCAAGAAGAATGTCGCGTTCATGAACAAGACGACTGAGTTCCTTGTCGAATGTATTCATGGATCGTGACGAATTCTCGTTACCCTTCGCTCGTGATAGGGGAGATTTCACGGCCTGAAAGTTGCCTTCGGCATTTTCGTGCGACTGCGGAATATGAGGAGAACTCCAGCTATGTCTCCTCAGCGAATCATCCTCTGCCCGTGATTTTGTGGCGAGATGCGCAGAAATTCCTTTGCCATTTTGTGTCGATGGAATGCTTCCTGTGATGTGCGCGTGACGCAGATCATCCAGCTGTTTTTTTATTGCACGCAGCTCTTCCCGGTCACCGTCAAGAACGAAGCGCTCTTCGCGTGCGACGTATTTGAGTCGAAGCTTCTCGAGCTCATCAACCACCTGTGATTCACTTCGTTTTTTTTCTGCTTGAATGGCTTTCGCCATTTTCTCAAGCTGACGGCGCATCTTTTCAACCGTTTCCTCGGCACTATTCTTTGCTCTGATATCAACCAAACGTGCTTTCTCCAACTCAACAATTTGACCCTTCAAGGATGAAATTTCCTCGCGAAGCTTGGATTCGGGGACTTTTCTTTGTTGCTTTCGATACTCTGCGAAGTCTTCTTCAAGCTCGGTGGTTCGTTTTTCGGAGGATTGTAGTTGCGATCTCAACATTTTAACTTGTTTCTCCAGCGCCTCAACCTGCTTGTTGGCCATTGCCAATTCATGCGACAGCTCACTTCGCATTCTGTTTCGTAGTATGTCGTTATCTTCTCTGTGCATTCGTTGATCTCTCTCAAACGAAGCCTCTGCAGCCTCAAGTTTTCGTTCTCGGGCCTCAACTTCCATTAACGAAGCTCGTAATTTTTGCTGGAGAAGTTGGTACTCGGCTTGCGCTGCCTTAAAGAGTGAGTTCCGTTCCTCCTCTCGTCTTGCCCACTCCTCTTCGAGTTCATCCATGCGACACTTTTCAGCGAGTTCCATCCTCCTTTTCCACTCCTCGCGTTGCACCAAGTTATTATGTACCTCCTGCACGCCTGCGCGTTCTCCCGTTGCGACGCATGGACTGTCATTGGGCTGACGCTCAGACCGCCAATGCAACGTATTCATGCTCCCATCACGAATGTTGTCCGGCGGAGTGGATGCAGCCGGCTCAAGTTCAAAATGAACCCGACGTTGCTTCGCAGTAGCAATGCGAGGTACCATCCTGTGCATTGATACTGTTAGCGGCACAATGTGTAAGGGAAAGTTTCATACAGGAGCACGCACCCGCTTTCTGCCATCTCAATTTCTTCATCTGGCATTGGCCCGAAGTCTTCGAGATACGCAATAATTTCAATAGCTCCAACTCGTTTACTCGCAGATAAGCCGCGCGTTGTGCACATGACCGGAAGCACTATCGAGCAAGTTTTGAATGAATGGACACGAGCGATTGCTTCGCGACTAGGTTTCACGTCGCTGACACCATGTTCCTTGTTCCAGTGAGCAATCGCGTCGACTTTTGACTTGTAAACGGTGCCACATGTTGGCTCACAGCAACTAAACTGTTGCTCTGAGTAGAACAGAAAGTTCAGGCTGAAAATTGCATTCCCTACAGTAACTGGTATCCTGAAGGAAGCGTTAGGCTTCGACTTGCCACACTCACGTCAGAGATTCGACGTACCCATCTGCCATGCACTCGCAAACATCCATGACGAGTGCAGATTCCATCATTTTTTTTAATGATGCCTCATCGCGGTGAAGTTCAAAAAGCCAAATCGCATCGGGTACGCTAACTTCCGCTCTCTGAACGGTGGTGATGACTGGAGATTCGACTACAAAAGCAACAGCAAGTCAGAAACATGGTAAACTAGACATTGAGCGGTACGTACGCTTTTCTTTTCCCGTGAATGGATTGATGAACATGATCAAGATAGGACAAGCTGTGTCGAAATCGCGAATTGAACGCAGATGGAACAAAACTCGATACGTTCTACTCACGGTAGGTACAGTTCCAATGACGCTGCTGTTGACACTTTGATGCTTGGCTGCGTCAACAGCCCGAAGTAGAACTTCTCCCACATAGTTTCCCTCGCGTTGAAGAGTCATGGAGACACTCCCTTTCGAAAGTAAGTGTACATCCATTTCTGTTGAAGACCCCAGCAGGGTATCTGACACGGAGGTGCACAAGGACAAGGAGATGCGATGGTCCATATCTGGGCTATCCACGAAGTTGAAGACACCACTGTGACCGAGGACATGGTCGTTAGTGGCAACATTTAACGACACCATTTGACGCATAGCTTGATCGCCAATCATGGCTTCAATCAGGACACCTTCTCGACCTGTGTACGCGACGATCACTGAAGGAATCAGTTTGATCGAATAGGCCTCGAGGAAGATGGAGACTCGCTGAGTCGCTCCGTCATCATTTGGCATGGCTACCGCATCTCTCTTAGCACCACTATCATCATGGTTGATAGCCTCTTCAGAAGTAATTTCAATGGTGACGGCAACACCTGCACACGCTCGACCCTGTGACGATTCAAAGTAAAAGACGTCATCTCTGGTGTTGTTTTCCGCCGTCGCAGGAATGTTGCCGTCCTGGTTAAATGGTTTACTGCCAAGAAAATGCCCAAGTGGAACTTCTGCGCCGGCCAACACTTGGCTTTCTGTGCACAAGTAAATCGTGACTGATCTGTGAGACTCAAAGAAATCATGCATATCTTCAGCACACGACAACAATCGAAAACTGTCTCGTATGGGAAGGAATTCTGGCTTATCCAAGTCATGAAATACATCTGTCTGTACGACAACGTCGAAAAGAGAGTAACTCAACCAGAAGCCTGTTGCTCGAGCTCTTCTAGCCCCTCTGGGCGAGAGTTTACTTCGAACAAGCGATTGCAGACTTGAGCAACTCTTGACTATCACTGACACAAGATACACCATCGTTCCACTTCGTTGTCCCAGCCGTAGGCATTCCACGTCACCATGAGTTGTTCTTACGCCACCCGAGGCGCCCGACGACTCTATCCTGGGCCACACCGAAGGGTTCGAACGTTGTCCGACCACAGCCGGAGTCGACTGAATGTGATCATTGCCCATCTCTATATTCAGAGGTGTGAACGTCGAACTGACCATGATTTCACCCCCAAACTGGGCATTTTGCAGCTTGATCCATCTCTGGGGTAGGTCCGGGGTCCTAATGGGCCAGTCAAACGCGTTGAATTACGATCGGACTCCTCGCTATCATGTTCGAGCATCTCGCGGGGCCAACGCACCGGAGGTCAAGGAAGAACCACCCGAGGCTGATGATTGATTCGTTATGCTCCTTCGGCGAGGACTCGGAGAGCGTTTGCACACTCTCATCCTGGGCATTGGTGCCAATGCCAAATACAAACAGCTTGATCCGAGGGCTGTACGCTTTGAGCCGGCGAAAGCGATCTAAGCTGAAGATCCACTGAAGGTCCCCATCGTCGTGCCGCCATGTGGCCTCCTCGAGGAGACCGGTGCGTCGACCTGGGCCCGCATGCGTGTTTAGCGCCGCCCGTCGAAGCGCAAGCGCGGGCGCGGGCATCTCGACTGGCGGCTCTTGTCGCCACCGCGAGCCTTTGGACTGAGTGGGCTGCTTATCGAGGACGCCAAAGACCCGGAGATCTCGGATTATCCGTGGCCCGCCGCGTAAGCTCGAACCACTGGATGGAAGGGGCAACGGGATCCGCAACGAGCGGATGCGCCGCGCGCGGACCGTGTACGTCCATGGAGACTGGTCCAGCACGCTGCGCCCGGCGACGTGGCGGCGGCGGCGGGTCGTTGACGGTCGCCGGGAGCGTGCTTTGGACTCGCCAGTTGAGGATGAGGGGGACGATGGGGAGGACCGGGGAGCCGAGGACAACGCGGCGGCGCTCACGGGCCCGCTTTCTTCAGCCTCGACAGAACCGACGGGCAACGGCGCGGGACGCACCGAGGCCTCGACGACCTCGTCGAAGTCCTCTTCGTAGTCGCCATCGTCATTGCTCGCATCCATCGTTCGAGCTCTTCCCGTCCGCATCCAAACCGACGCCACCCAAGCGTTACTTCTCACGACGTTCTTACTGTTCCGCTACTTCAACGATACTGCGTCGGGGTACTGAATTACCGCAAAACAACAATCGCATTGGGAAAAAACAAATGAAAACTTTCCAAAGGACTACGACGCTGCCATTACACTTGCGTCGAACTGGGGTCATCAGGATCGTGGAGCACGATGCTGAGAATTGGCTCAGGCTCCTTCGAATCAAGCTGTTGGAGCCTCGAGTTACAGTAGACTTGAGTTAGCTTATACAGCTTCTCTGGCGGAAGTTGCATGTTAAACTTGGCGTGAATCGTTGCACAAGAAGGAGCAAAGTGCTGCCCAGGAATAGCGTTGGCCACAGGCAGCGAAAACACAACCCACGCAAGCTGCTGGAGCTGCGGAAATTGCCGACGCTCAACCCAAAAGTCAAATGGCCGGACTTTACCGGTAAGTAGGAGGTCCCAGTATTGTGGATTGCACTCCTTCAGTTGTTGGACCATCGAACGATACTTTTCTAGTTGATCAAGGATATCAATGCCGCCAGCGTGGAGGACATGCGTGCAGCAGGTCACGATGTACGACTCCACCTCCTGCTTCTTGGCTTCGTCCATGTTGATACCAAGGTATATTGGGTCGAGAACGTACGCTATGCCGTGACAATCACCATATATCGAGTTGAACCGCTCATTGACACACGACGAAATTAGAGCTTTGTCCTTCTTGTTCACATGCTCCATCTGAGAATATAACGCCAAGAGCTCCAAAAAGCAGTTGTAGACGTAAGAGATAGGAACACGTTCAGCTTGGACACGAGTCAGCTGCTGCTGTAGCGGATGGAGTATGTTTAACGCATTGAGAACATCCTGAAGAAACGTTTCACCGAGCACGAAGTTCTGAATCCGCTGCAATACTTCATCTTCTCGAGGAGAAGAGCGCAATTCAAGAAAGTCTCGACGAGAAACAAGCGCTACCAGTTCCCTCTCCGACTTGAGAACCGAGTCCAGAGTGTCACAAAAGGACGTACCGATAGCTTCATCTGGAACAACCAATGCAGGCTTGCTCTCTGCATGCTGCAGGTTCCGAAGCAGATTGCGAAGTTTTGGGTTGTGTTGGAAAACCTGAATAAGCTCCAAAACGGAGCCGTGAATAGCCCCGAGCCAGGGCAGAATTTCGCAAAGATCGGTCATTAGCAATCTCAGAGCATTTGCAATACAACCGTACACAAACGCGCACTGGGGAAATTTTCTCTGGATCTTCTCGCGGCTTGCCTTGCTCACATTTTCGCTCAATGGAGCGAGGATTCCATAAATGATCGCCTTCTTGTACTTCAACAATACCCGTTCGATCTCTTCCCCAATAAACTCTTTGTCGGAGCCTGGGGAAGGCATGGTTTCGAGAAAATAAGGGGTTCCTTCGCAGTACGCCGAATAGTTGGTCATGCTCTGTCCATTTGTGTCAACCCAGCTCTCCAAGGTCAGACATGCTGCCTTTCCGCTCAAGGATCGAGTGACTTTTCCGAGCGAGGCATTGAACTCGATTTCGAGCAGGTCATTCTCAAGCTCGTACTGTGTGGGGAGGGTCGTATCCGGCCGCAGTATTTTGAATGCATTCCGAAGGAAATGGTTCTTGGCCTCATTGAACGGGTGCCCGGATGTGTACACCCACTGCGCGATTCGGCGCTTGAACATTCCCAACTTGGTAGCGTACTCGGATCGATAGCGAACTTTAGCATCGCCGTGTTCATCGGTGGCCTCAGTGTCGTCGTGCTGGATCTTGGGCCGCTTGGTGAAGACGCACTTGTTCTCAAAGTGCGCACGCACCCGCTCGACCTTAGTGCAGCCATAGCGATGAATCACAGTGTGACACTTGTTGCACACGACCTCCTTGCCGTCGACGATTGTGGTCTCCTGCCACACGGGGTCCTTCTGCCGCCCGCCCTTGCGCTTCTTCAGTGGAGCCTGGAGCTGCGCCTGAAAGGACTCAACTGCGGGCACGAGGTGGGGCTGGGCCGCCGCAACGAGGATCGCCGCTTGCGTCGCCTGAGATGGGTGATGGTGGTGCTGCGCGTCGCCGACAACCGCCGCTGCGGCTACGGCCGCCGCCGCCGCGTGCTCCGCCAGCGCCGCGGCCTGAAGATCGTCGTGAAGGGCGCCAAACGCCGCCACACCTGGAGCATCATTCGCCATGGTTGTCAACCGCAATGAATCAATAGTCCTCACTTACCCACCACCCACAAAGACATAACAGAGAAAAACCCATTGACCTGTCACTCCCTCGAGGTGACCCTTTGGGTGGAATGGGTGATGTTGAAATATATGACCGAAAAATACGGGCCGATCAAAAACCATAAAATAAACCTATCACAATCGAGGTTTATGCCCTAGATGGGTGCATCGTTCCTTGAAAGAAATCCCTTCCC
>JAADYI010001131.1:0-10004 GCA_023338185.1 Lagenidium sp. CBS 127285 | reverse complement strand
GAAAATATGAAACTACTGAGATTAGTGTTTTATAGTTTTACTGTTTTGAGACACAAATATGAAACTACTAAGTGGTGTTTTATAGTTTTACTGTTTTCAAAACTAAGAAACAGTAAAACAGTAATTTTGAGGTCTTTAAAATTTTTACTATTTTACTGCTACGCTTTTACGCTACGCTTTTATGTAACGGCGGCCCGCCTGCGGGCCCTGAATGCAAGGCAAGGCAAGCGAAGCGAGCCGTCGCCGCCGCTCTCTCTGTCGTTTTTTTCGTGCAACAATGTGATCAGAACGAATGGGCTCACGGAGCTATTCAAAGGTGCGGAGGGCACCGCCAAGAAGCGCAAGTCGAGAACGCCGTATACGGTATATTTTGTTCGCGGAGGCGCACTTGGAAAAATAACCAGAGCAGGTCCATGGCGGAAAAGATGCACCCAGTCGACATTGCGTCGTAGATGTCCTCCTTCCTGGGTACAGGTGTTGCTGGTACGCGAACGCGGGGCATTGATCGCGCGAAAATTGTGTACGATGCGCCAGCCAACCGCCTTCCGCACACAGAACGTGGGTGACGAGAACGGCGGCTTGGACGGCCTGATCATGACGTTAGTCAGCATCTCCTGGGTCCACTCACGAACGGCTTCCGTCTCCTCGGCCCTAAGCCGGAACTGCTTGCGTGCGACTGTGGCCTGGTCAGTGAGCTTGATCTCTGCTTCCACATCCACGGTCCGAGTCGGCGGAGTCGCAGGCAACTCACTACGGAACGCGGAGTCCTTGTACTTCAGCACCAGCGGCTCCACCGGGTGGCCGTGAAACGAATCGTAGTCTGATGTGAGTTGGCGCTGAGCTTTCTTCGAAGCCACGTCGACGAAGAAGCAGAACTCGCCATCGTCAAACTTCAGTTTGCGGAGTGCGCGCATGGACATGACCTGTGACTCACCCCACCTTGATGCATGGGCGTGACGCGTGTAGTACTGGAGTAGATCATCATGAGCGAGCTCGGGCGAAGCAGATGAACGGGTCGACGCATGGCGCATCCCGCCGACGATTCGAGCAGGAGCACTGCGTACACACCGGTGGTAATTCGTTGCGACTCCAGAGCCGCGATCCCGAATATTCCGTTTCTTCCAGTTAGTCTAGGGGTTCACGTGATAAAGCCACGGCGCACCGAACGCGTGACAAGCTCTGGAAACTCCGCCCCATCGTCAACAGGCTTCAGGATCGATTCTTGCTGGATTATCCAACTCGTCCGTCAAAGTACGACCGACCACTTCACCGAGCTCTGCCAGAGCCTCCACTACGTCGGATGTATTGACGACAGCATCCTCGCGATCCGACAAGCCCCATCGCTACGGATCCAAGATGTTCGCGACGTGCGATTCGAGAAGTGCGTATTGCCACAGGTGAGTGCAGCGACGATTTTTCCCTCAAGTCCTTTATGTCGTAAGGTCTGGTATGACGTTGACATTTCTACCCTCTATGTTGTAACATGCTAGATCCGAGATGTATGCTGGCAAGAGGGATGCCGATGACAGCTCATTCGACCACAAGACGGGTGCTGCAGCAGTCGTCCGCAACCTGAAGATCATCCTCGCTAAGAATCGTCACCACTGGCACGCCGTTGTTGTGGACCGATTCTACACTTCGGTTCTCCTCTGCGTTGAGTTACTTGCGATGAACGTCTACGTCATTAGCACAGTCATGCCATCGCGGCTCGGCTTCAACGCTGCCATCAAGGAGAAGCGCACTACGAGACCCTCGTCAATCACCCGTGGCACATTCAAGTTCTCGCGCTCTGTCGCCATCCCCACCATGGTGGCGTTCCACTGGTGGGATCGCAAGCCAGTGCACTACTTCTGCACTGGTGCGAAGATGGCGGCAGCAACCATCGGGCGCAAGGTGAATCAAGTGTGGTCCCTTGCCCCCCGCCGATACCAACTACCAGCGCTGGATGGGCGGAGTTGATGTCACGATGCTTGCAGCAGTTCTCGCTCCAGACGTCGACCAAGTTTCGCAAGTATTACAAGAGTCTCCTCTTTGGTTTCGTGGACCTCGCACTCGTAAACGCCTACTATAGATTTTTCAAGTGACGGCGTTATGTCGGATCTTACGACACATATCTTACGTGTTCCTGACGAAATTTACCGGGAGGGGTTAACTTTGTTGGGGTATTTTCTGATCGGCGCAGCAAGCCTGTCCTCCTAGGCGCCATATCAACGAAAGGTCTATCTCAAACGGGGGAAAATGTCACCGCAGCTCTGGAGACAGAGATTTTGCGCATAAACTGTCAGCCGTGGTGACCGACTATCAGAACATGCAAACAGCTTGAATAAATCTTGGAGACAAAGTATCCGAATATTATTTGTAATGGCTGTGCGGTGCACACATTCAATTCGCTCGTACCGCGCAAAAGGTCGCTTCTGCTGCTGGGGGCCCCGCGCCCACGCTGGAGGCCAAACGTCGCTCCGCTTGTGGTGGGGGCCCGCGTCGACAACTGATGCCCCCCAGGGATGCACTGCATATAATGATGCAAAAGAATTGTGACAATTTTTTAATTGAATAGTTCATTTTCCCTCGACAATTCATTTTCACATAATTCAAACCGAGGACAATTGACTGGCTGCCGTACAGGCTGGATGACTGGCTTTTATACAGGCATTCACGCGTCGAGACGTTCCTCCAGCGTTCCAATGCCATTTTTCAAAGTGAACACGATGAAGCTTTCGAACAAGGACGTTTGCGCTACCCTTTTCGGTGCCAAGAGCAACGGTGTTTACCAATGCACTCTGTGCCAGCAGGCATACAAGAAAGGAAATGGCTACACCAATCTCATGAACCATCTGTTGAAGGCTCATCCAAATTATGACGGGCTTGCTCAAGATGTCTATCCTAATGGTAACGCGCTCAACGTTATCATGCTGGACACGCGCACCATCGAAATTTTTCGGTGGATCGAGTGGTGCGTCATGGAGTGAATGCTGTTTTTGTTCTGTGAGCGTCCACTTGTTCGTCGAAATGCAAAGATGAAGCCCATCTCACGTAACGCTTACAGCGTACGTGGAGAAGCTCTATGTGCACACGCGCACAACGATCTCGGTGCTCCCTGCGAAGTTTGGTTTGGTCATGGATGGTTGGTCAGATCGAGGTTGACACTACTTGGCCATTTTCGCTGTGTTTGGATCCTCAACCCCCAGTGCGATGTCCCCGGGAGCTACCAAGCGTTATGCTTCTGGTGTTACTTTGATGACGGCATCGAGTGTCTCAACCGAACGTTCCTGCTTCTCGTATTCTGCCCTCTAGCTGACGAAGAAGATTTGAGCGCCCAGAGCATCCTCGATCTAATCGCAGACACTCTATCAACATTTCAGCGACCATGGGATTCTGCACTTTTCATGGTTGCAGACAATTGCTCAGTCAACCAGAGCATTGGTCGACGACTGTTTTCTCTACCGATGATCGGCTGTGCAAGCCATCGGTTCAATTTGGCGATGAAGGATTTTTTGGTTCCTTATGAAGATTTGCTCACAGCACTTCAGACTCTTATGAAGCAACTAAGTACGATTAAGGGACGAGCAGTATTGAAACAAGTGAGCGCCCTCTTGCCGGTGATCAGAAATGATACACGATGGTCAAGTACGGCTGCAATGGTTCAACGTGGTTTAAAACTCATGGATGCACTGAAGAATCTGGACCCTGCAATTGCCTGTCGAAACGGCCTCGAAGACGTGCTGCTGTCTGAAGAGCAGGTTGATCAACTGGCGTGCCTCCAGAAGCACATGTGCAAGCTGGAGGGAGTGACGAAGATTCTGGAAGACTCGACCATGACAATGTGGGGCGTGCGTCGCGCTTTTGACGCCATTATCAAGAACTGCCCGCAAATGAAGACTTTCGTTTTCGCGACCCACACACAAGAACACCTGCACGATCGCGATCAGCACCATGCCATCTCGTCGCGTGCCCACGTCCATGATCAAGAAGCGGGGTTCATCGACTGGATCGAGCCAATTGTCCCTAGGCTCCGACCCGCGCTGCAAGATACATAAGAACACGAGAGGATGGGTCATTTCCCCCACCCAGGTTCGCTACTGGTGAAAACAGTGCGATGAGATCCGTCAAGCGAGCCCCAATCAGCTCTGTCTCGGTGGGGTGACAAGCCCCAACTCGACGCGATCGAGGACACGCTGTTCGACCTCATCATTCAGCGACGCGTGCTGAAGGTGAAAGTGTCTCGTGAGTGGATCCAGGCGAAAGCACGTGAGCTCGCAGAGGGACACGAGAATTTTGTTGCGTCCGACAAGTGCCTCAGTTTGTTCATCAAGCGCTACGACCTCTTGCTTCGGCGCATGACCAATCTCACAGTTCTATCCAACGAGGAGCTTGTCTCAAGGGCACTCAGCTACATGATCTTCCTCTCAAGTCGCCGCTCTGCTTTCGACCCAATGCACACAGTTCTAATGGATGAGACTGCCGTGTATTTCGAGGACCGGCGGCTCGACAGGGTTGACGCCGTCGGTGGGCGGCACGTCGTGTTGAGATCGACAAGTTTTGCGTCAATGCGAACCACGGTCGTGCTTGCCATGACGGCGTCAGGCAAGAAGCTTATGCCTCTGTTGATTTGGGTGGGGAAGGGTGTGACACGCTTCAAACGTGTTGGGAATGTCCACGTCACCATCCAGGAGAGTGTGTGGGTAAACACCGCTGTCCTCCTTAACTCGCCAGCCGCCGACCTTTATCCCGTCATTTCGGGATAAGGCCACAAGACTTTAGTGTGGAGAAAAATTAGTAAAAACCTCAGTCAATTAACCCGATTTGGGTAGGTTGAAGTACATAAAACCTAGGTCCGCTTTCAGTTTTAAGCCAATTACACTCATCACGATTACATTGATGATTGCGCCGGTATTATTTCCCATGAAAACTATGGTTGAATGAGAACCGTTGACCGCCATTTATTTTTTCATTGAAGGATGGAAGAGTACGCAGTCGATTGCATCGAAGATGACCGTGTCTTCACCTCTGGTGGCCGCAGGAAGCGCAAGTACCTCGTTCGGTGGGTCGGCTACGAAGAGGCTACATAGGAGCCTGCGCATCACCTGAGGAACTGCGCCGACAAGTTGGAGGACTGCCAAGGGTCGATTGATCTACGTGGTTGCATGGCCAGACGGTATTCTAGCTGGCACGGAACTCTATTTTCTCGAGAATTCTAGAACCGCCCAAAACCTCACATAAATCGGTAGGGTTCAGACAGGGACATCTATTTGGCAGAGCCCGTTATTTGGGTACTTTTGCTGCATTTTCCGTAGATATAACATGACCATACGTTGTTAAATGATGGTTCTTGTTCCATGATTGTGTCTGACTTGCAAAAGCTGTGGTTGTATGGGAGGTGTGGGATTGCATGCGAAAATTGCCTCCGCAGCACAAGCCACGCGTGGCCCATTGCGATTGGATGAGTTTACTCAAACAACGAGACAAAACATTTCAGGACATTTTTCACTATTTTTGTCGCGGAGTGTATTGTGGTTTTCATCCAAATGTGCCCAAACCGGACGGTTCACTCCCAAAACTCCAATCAGTCTCAAATCCACCCATCATCATCATTGGGACATAAGAGGATTTCCTGCTCATCTTACAACGAATCACGTCTCGATTTCGACTGGAGTGTGCAAATTGCCAATTGCGATCCTCCCGTGAGGGAGCGCGCGAAATTATGGTCATGGAGGACGCTGTCGCGCGTCAGCATGCCCATCAAAATACCGTCTACCATTGTCTTCACGCGTATTACCATCTCGCCTACTCGCGCAAAGAATGTTCTGCAAGTCCACTAGGACCATCAGCAACAGGATCACTCGGCATGAGAAGCACGGTGTGTTTGAGCGCTTGAAGAAGTCAGGAAACGCCACATTTTCCGAGACCCACAGAATGTGGGTCTACCAGTTCTAAGTCAAGCACCCACTATCATTCTTGGACAAGACTCAAGCCGCGTTCACCAAGCACTTTGCTGTTGCCATATCAATAGGTTGCGGTTGACACGGAAGGTTTTGGAGTGACGATCCATGCATGTTCGAGAGAGTGACATTTCCAGGTTTGTGGAAGAGGTGAGCCAGATCGATTGGGCTCATGCCAGCTTGGTGTTCCTCGACGAAATTTCCTTCGACAATCGAGGATTACAACTACCAATAATGAACGGGTTCCAACTATATTCCAACAAAAGATCAGGTGAACAAAACCAGAGGTTGGAACCAAACCGGACCATTATTGGTTCCAACAGTTGTGGTTTAGGGGAACACATGAAAGAACTGCTGGTCAAGAGTGAAGGCCGAAGATCATCGAGTCCCCATTCTCTCAACAGCACACCACAACTAAGCACGTGCCAGTCGCGACAATCTCGCCCAGGCTTGGTGTTCTCGCGGTGTTGCTCGGCGGTCTCGCGGTGTGTGTGGATCAGGGGGGGCTTCGTCGGCCGCGGCCCCTCCCCACGTTTGTCGTGCTGGTGCCGGGGGGCGCACGTTGAGGTACGAAACGCGCTTGACCAATTTGTTCGGCCGTTCTTTGGCTGCATCTATGAGTACGATATGCAATCGCGGAAATGTGACTAATTGTGGTGTGTACATTGATGTGTGGCATGTAGATTGTAGTGATGTGCCGGTAACATAAGTCAAATTGTCAAGTGTTGCAAACGCGTTGTCGACCCGGCGTTCGATAGTGGATGACGTATCATTTCGACAGACATTTCTTGGTTCGCCAGAGGTGAATGGTGGAGTGCAGTGGTCGACTATGGCTCCTTCATCGACCCGACGTAAGTGAGCCTCAATAAGAATCTCGAAGTTGACGGGGTGGTTGTTGCGAATGTTGGCCCACCGCTTTCGCAACGCAGCCGGCTGTTTTGTTGTCCGTTTCGAGTCAATACTACCAAGCACCAAATTTGAGTTCGCATCCAATTTCTGGGCAAGCGCCCACAATTGCTGTTTCCACGCATCGTACGCGGCTACACTCTCGCGAGGCGGCTCTGGAGGAATGAGTATTGGCTCGTTGGCAAGTGCGAGCATGATGTTAACAGCGGCCTTGTACTCACATCGGACTGACTGATCCTTTCTGGTAGTGCCAGACTCCCACATCCGAGTTGTGTACCAAGCGAACAGAGCACCAGCAAGAGAGGCTGTCTCGGGTTTTGTGTTTGTTCGATGGCGTGGAACAAGGACGTCAGAGTCTGCAGTGCCTGCACTCGCAACGGAAGGCGCGTGTGCCGAGACAAGTTGAGCAACGGCTTGTTCTAGCGCCTCGGTCTTCGCTAAAACTTGCTGCAGAATCGCGGCGATCGGTGACTCTGCGTGTGATGCCAGTGTCCCAATCTGCTGGTAGTTGCGTTCTCTCCATAGGTTTCCAAGCATCTCGCCCCACATATAAACTTGACGTAAGGTGAGTGCGCAGCCGTCATGATCGGTCGCCAAGAGAATACACTCATTCATACGTTGCTCGTATAATGTAGGCGCACTGGTTACGCGGAGATGTTGCAGAACGGTTTCGAGGTGGATTAGCAGCGCACCGAGAGCTGCGTCGAGCACTGCATCTGCGACATTCGTTTTCGCGTCGTCAAATCCATGGACGTTTCGAAAGAGCGCACGCTTCAGCTTGTTTGCTTGTAGTTGTTCTCTAGAGGAAAGGCGCTGCAAGAGGTCGTCGAATGTGGGGGTCACAACGGGAATCATCGGATCCTCGTAGCCCGCGAGGACTTTACCGACGCACTGGTCCTCGCGCGTTGTGGTGCCGATATAGGCAAACACCTTTGTCCACGAATCCAACAGCCAAGCACACGGGTCGAAATCCACTGAATTGCGAGCTTAGAGTTTCCATTTGCATATGCCGCGCACCACGTCTAATGGAATGACTTGTCATCCCTGGTGTCATGTTGTTTTTCTCTCTCGAGCGGTAAACTGCGTTGATGACATCGTTAACATATTTGGACACGTTGGGCCGAGATCGTGCTGCTTGAGGGCGTTCATCGGCGGCATCCAGCTCTAGTGACTCCCAAAACAGCACCCCTTCCTCTTGCATGCGGGTGATGCCACCCGGGATTTCTGGTTCAGAAGCACGCGGTATCAACGGGAACACGTACTCAGATGGCTCGTTGTGCACACGAACAGCATTCCTAGAGCATGTAGCGCGCACTGTTGCCAATCACGAGCGGCTTTGAACATAGATAAGCCATGCACCACTGACGTTTTGAGACGGGAGACTCTTAGAAAGAGTACCCCAGATGACGCAATTGTCCACTGTTGTTTGCGCGCGAAACATGTGTCGATCGCTCGCCCGAACGTTTGCCACAGCATTACAAGCACGGCCGCATCGTGGACAGACTTGTAGCCGTCTGTAGTTAGTCCAATTTGGTGATCGATCAGAGCTTTGAGGTCTCCAATTGTACAGCCAGGTGCATCGTTGGTTTTCACGTTGGCTCGTAGATTTCGCTCGTCAATAGCGGAACCCATCTTGTCACGAATCGAAGCAACACGTTTGTTATCAGCCAAACGCTGGGGATAGCGCTCGCGTAGAAAATTCACTGTCTGAGAGAAGTACCCGAAAACGGTTGCTTTAGCCAGTAACTTGTTGTCACTGCGAGCCTTCGAGCTCGAGGAGTTCTGTAGATGGATTGAGAATGCGGTGAGCAACGAGTAGAAGTTCTTCGTGTCGGAGACACCTCCTTGGTGTCCTGCCTTGTTCATAGCAACGAGTGTGTCGTCATCCACACCAACTTGGTCCAGGAAGTTCTGAAAGACGCGCAGACCGGCAATTTCTTGACCCAGAGTCCCCGCAGGGATATCTCGTCCTCGCGGCTGGCGAGACAGCCTTAGCGGCCTTGCTGTTGATCGATCAACGATGTCGATCATCTCCTTCCTCTTCTTCGACATCTCAAATCGTTTTTTGAGCAGTTGGAACCCAAGCTGGACCACGTTACCATTACTCTGTAATGGCTCGTTTGATATGATGTTTCTATGGTCCGTTATTCACACGAAAGGTCGCGGCCAACAAACGTCCAGCGTACGTTTGATTGGTTAAAAACATAATATGAGTACTCCTCCATTGGCTTATACCCCCTCTTTGCATTGAACTCCATTGGTTGATACGGACAATGTGAGCAAAATCGATTGGATAAATATGTGGCTGGAATCCTGTTGGACTGGAAGAGTTATCCTACAATAATTAAAAAAGAAAACGAATACTTGACTGAATGCTTCTGCGAGACAGATATTATTTATAATTGTCTCATTCAACACAAAGTAACTAAAGAGTTTTACTTTGTTGGTTCAAGCTGTATTCGTTACTTCAACCGTTTTGGTGGAACTGGTTGGAAACGAAACATGTATAGACTGCAGACAACCTACCACGTGTCATACACTTCGTTGTAAAAAGTGTCGAGTCTTATGTAAAAAATATATAAATATAAAAACATCATAAAGAATATCATCGTGATAATGCATATTGTAGTTATTGCAAAGAATGTGGAAAAATTCATTCAAGTTTGGTCAATTGTTATAGATGCTGTGGTTGTAAGAAAATATTCGAAAAACCATTCACTAATAGTAGAAAAAGATGTGAAGGTTGCTATGTTCAAATCTTACGAAAATGTCAGCACTGTAACGAAGAATTTTTAAGTGAGTGTGTGAAAAAACATTGCTACAAGTGTGATAAAATTCTTCACAAATGTATTGATTGCAATGAATATTCAGTAGTGCCAAGTAAAATGAATCGATGCGGAAAATTTTTCATTCCATTCTTCAATAAAATGATGAAATCCAAACCCAGTTTCAATTCAAAACACACTACTGTATGGACAATGTTCAATGACAAGAAATATTTGATGTGGTTACTTGATCAAAAATGGTTCAAGAATTATGGTGAATATGAATTCGGAGATACTACAGCCCATACGCTACACCCATACGAGAATCCATACGATTGGCCAATCGCTGCCCATATGAGAAGATACGTTTTCTTTCCAAACAAACGTTTTTTAG
>JAADYI010001130.1:0-10008 GCA_023338185.1 Lagenidium sp. CBS 127285 | reverse complement strand
GCCTCCGCCAGCGACGACCCCGTGGCATCGCCACCTCGAGCACGGCTCAAGCGTCATTCGGATCCTGTGACGATATCCCGTACGCGTCCACCCCGCCGCCGGCGAACGGCACGAGAGGACCCAGTCGGGGGCGTGATGGAAAATCCCGCGATCCTCGTCCCCATAGACGAGTTGCAGCGCCTGACGCACAAGATGTGTCCGACAAAGACTTCTACTACTAAAGAAGGTTATCACCTGCACGAGCTCCTCCAGTCGCCTGCAGCGACCTCGATCCCACCGGATCGGGACGATGCGAGTCCCATTCGAGCTGCTGGAAGAGGGTATCACCTGCATGAAGTCTTCGAGTCATCAGCATCACCGCCTCAAGCGGCGACTCTGCATAATGCGGATGAGGTCCCTGATGCGCCGACACCAGGAACCGCGAGTGTCATAGTGCCGTGGCGTCAGGTCGACGAATCCATTGACCAAATGTACGACGATCCAGCAATTGACATCGTGCAGATGCAACTGCTGAACGCACATCGGCGCGGCCGGAAGCGCAAGGACATCGAGAGAGAACGGCTCCTGGCCGCAGCGTCCGAATTACAAAAGGCGAAGCGGCAGTATGCCTCAAGGCATGACGAATTGCAACGTCGTAAGGAGCAGATCGCAAAAATGTCTGAAGAAATTCGACTCCGAAATAAAGAAAGTATCACGCGACGAGGTAACACGGCCTCAAACGCCGTCCAAACGCCTGTGCGTCGCCGTCCACATAGTGTGGAGCCACAAGTTCGACCGAGGAAACCACCAGTTCCAAGGCTGAGCGGGTCTCGAGGGAAGCGTCGTCCCACCCCGATCAAGAATGCATTGCGGTTGGATGACGATCCCATCCAATTGAATGCAGATTCTGCGAAATTAAACATTCTGGACACCAGTAAACAGGCTGGCGGACAAGTTGATATATCTTCGTCGATTCTAATGGGAGATTCGGATGTCGAGGTACCAGACTCTCAAGTTATGCCGACTCCTGTGCGACCACACAAGAGAACCCCACATGCATCACGCAAGAGAACGACACGCTCACGAGCACTTTGGCATGTGGAGCAACCAAAGGTGACCGAAGAAACGAAACAACGACGGGCAGTGGCACGTGAGTATATGCTGCTTCAAAAGCGCGAGCGACTTCTCGCTGAGGCTAAGGAGAAGGAGCAGTTGCGTGCACATGAAATGAAGAGGCGGCAAGAGCTGGAGGTACGAATATGCGTCCGGCTGACATCTATATTCGCTGATGGCGCCGCTTATACATGATAGAAATTGGAGAGGGCGAGAAAGCAGGAATTGGATCGATTGGAACGTAGAAAACACAAGATGCGCTCAAGAGATGGGGTTGTTGCAAAGCGAGTGAAGTCAAGTGCAGCGAAGTACCAGACAGGAAATGATGCTCACTCTCCGAAACAACTCCGAGAGTCAGCTCCAGAAGCAGATGATCACGATGACGCAGAAAATCAAGCGTCTTTGGGAAATCAGGGCTCGAACAATGACGACTCCGCAGGCCCTGTTCGCTTTTTTAAGTTAGCTACTGCAGCGACAAAGCCCCACGCATCACCGATTCAGCCCAGTGTCGCTCCAGACACGAAATTGGGGCCAATTGATGGTGACGCTGACCCACGCCTTGCAAAGCTGCTGCAACTCCAAGAAAAAGCAAAGGCGCTCGCAGCAAAATTAAACTCTCTACCTCGAAACGTTCGAGACATCGACTCAGTTGGCGATGTCTTAGGTGGCGTTGAGCGCCCCGTAGTCGTTGTGGATGGCCAAAACATGGAATTCGCAAGTCATCCCAGCTCTTGTGCTTATGATTCTGCGAGTGAAAGCAGTGAGGAATCAGATGACGATCTCACAAGCCCACCAGCCTCGCTCAGTGATGAATCAATCGAGCACAGAGAGGCTCCAAACGATAGCGATTCAGACTGCAACGGCGCGCAAGGGTCGGAGTTTCAAGACAACGATGTTAGTAGCTACATTGCGCAACAATACCGACCCACAGTGGTGGAAAGCGAGTTCGATTTACGATTGATCGGTGTTCAAAACGTGCACATCAAGCTGACGGATGAAAACGCTGATGACAGTTCTAATAACAACGCAGGTGGTCGCAATCATGGAGTCAATGATGTGTGTGTCTCTTTGTCTTCGGATGCCTCAGATGATGGAACGCAATTTTTCCCACATGTTCGCCTGCTCGAAGAAACTGCTGACGCTATCGGACTACAGTCCAGCCTTCTTAACAAGCCAAGACGCCCTGCAACAGATGCAACTTTTCATGTTTTGAATCCTATATCTACCAAGAACGAAAACACGGACCATCTAAACGACTATGACCGCCCCACATTGTTTGTTGACTCGTCTGCACCAAACTCCAATGTTCGACCGAATTGCTTTAATTCAACCAGAAAGGACGTTGATGAAGACCTCATTCGACTTATCCGTGAATCCGACGATAATCTAAGTGTTATCGACCGGGAAGCGAAGCGACTATTTCGTCTACAGCAGCAGCGATTTCGCCAACGCCAACACGCTGCAGCCAGACAACATGAAACAAAAATGATCTCAAAACTAATGGATAACCGTTCGCCTTCATCCAAGACAGACACTCCAAGGGAAAACGAAAGCTCCAAAGGTATCCACAATAGCGACATCGTGTCTGTTGATTGCCAAGAATCGTCCCTCCTTTCGCATACACTGGAAGAAATAATCGACGCGGTCAAGAATGGGCATGTGGACAGCGTTGATGACGCCAATACTTGCACTCCTCCAATTGAGCAAGAAACAAAAACAGACAATATCGCGACACACTTTAATGAGGCAGAGGTAACTTCGTCGGCATCGGCAGGACACGTTGCATTTTGGAATGACACCATTGCCGCTCAAGAAATGGCAGACGGCAACGATAACATGAAACGAAAACTAGGACCAAGTCTTCGAGTTGAAATGGACGCCAGTGAGCTCATTGACCAACGCGAACGAAAGATAATGGAAGATTGGGGACCGTCAGTTCGCATTCTTTCCCCACGCACACTTGCCAAGCAGATGATTGCGGCCGTTGAGTACCACGAAGCGATTCACGAGGCACACGTCCAATTAGCCGTCTTGGAGAGGAATCATGCGATTGAGCAAGTCCAGCAAGACTCTCTCGCTCTTGCACAATCTTTCAAAGAAGAGGTTGAACAATCTCACATCAATAACCAGCTTCTTGTCGAGCATCAAGCATTAGAGAAAAAGTTTGATGACGATCTGAGGCTCGTCACTCAACAGCTTGAGATGATCCATGAAAATCGGCGAGCCGAAGAGGATGCCGAAGTGACTCGCCTAAAGAATACGTTACGGCAAGCCCAGTTGCGAGAACTTGCAGTCCAAACCGATGGCCCCCAATGTAAAGATGCGGGAACTGTTGCCACTGATGGCCAAGACAAGGCAACATATACAGACGTAATCAAAAGCGATGCAGGGGTTCAATACGAAATGTTACCTGAAGCAATTGAATGTGGGCAGGGCATGCCAACAAGCACGCACTCGGACAAGGTGATCTCAGGTCAACCAACAAAAAACAAAACGGGAACTGTTGAGAAGTCCGGAGAATTTGACGAATATGACAACGAACAGTTTGACGAAGCCTCCGTGAATGTAGCTCCCGTAAATGTAGCTGTCGAAGATATGATTGATGACAGCAGCATATCTAACGATCTGAACGCAGTTTCAGACGCAGCCGATGGCGTAAAATCAGCTGTGGAATCCGTAGTCTCCGAATACAGTGACGATGTGCGGCAAGTCATCGACAGTGACGAAGTCATAGAACACGAATATCATACCGCGGTGGATGAACATAGCTCAGCCGATTACGGACGTGGCCAGGTAGCTAAGAGTGGCGGGAGTATTGACGCTGAAGATCGTGACGGTAATCCCAGTGAGCCAAACTATGATGACGACTTTGACGGAGCATCATCTGGTGCTGTTGACGAAACGGGATCTTCCGTCAATTCGGGTCGAGTCGGGGTAGAAGCAAGCGCGCATTCGACCTCTTCAGTTGACGATGATGCAGAATATAACAGTGTTGGTAAACTCTCGCTGAAGGCTTGCCCAGTGGATTCTGGTGAAGTGTATTCTAGTATGTGCTCAGGCAAGACCGCCCCATCGCCAAGCAATCACAACGTTGTAAGGCAATCCAAAGCGAAGGGAATGAAGGATTATTCTCAGAACCCAAAGGAAGTTAAAGTCGATTTGGTCCCTCCTGATGTTATCGACGCTTTTACACAGCAGCTTCAGTTGAGGAAGCAATGCGAAGAGCAAGTTCTGAATCTGCGCCTGACAGCAATCAAAACCAAGCTGCAACATGACATTGACATTCTGGACACGAAGATTGCCAACATTGAATCAGAAAGGTTCTTGAACACTAATGATACGAACACGCTTCAGAAGTTGAAAATCCGAAGAGAATCACTTCATATGGCGTACATATCTGAAGAGGCTGCAATTCAGAGTCAAAAAGCCGCATCTGTGGCTCGCTATTATCAAGATTTGTTGGCATTTCAATCTTGCACCGGGTCTATCCCCTCTCAAGCGATGAACATAATCGAGAGCACACAAGTCTCAAGCGCAGACAGCCATCAACAACAAATGACTGTGATTCGTTCACAATCTGTCTCGGACCGTCCTAGCAGCAAACACGACGATGTAGTTGATGTTTCTGCTGATTTCAGCAAAGAAGGCCTAGTTCAACAACCCGTCCCAAATCATGACAACGTAAATGATGCGAAGGAAGACAGATCCATATTCGAAGATAAATCTATGTTCCCTGCAGCATCTGTAGTATCTACTGACGCGGACAACAGTGACATATATGCGGATGATTACGACGATGAATCTGACTCAGTCACGACTAGCGAAGATATGAAGTCTACGCCGAAAAAAAGCGAAGCGACAGAGCAAGTTGGCGATATTGGAGACGAGGAAAAATCGATCTATGAATCAGAGACTGCCCATGCTGCATCTCAAGCTTCTGACTATAGTGTCCCCGAAGACGGGGTGAACTTGAACATCGACAATGGCAACGAAGCCTGTGACGACGACGTTGATGACTACAATGATGATGATTTTGCACAATCGAGCGAGCCGGATATCCTATTACGGCAGCGTAAGGATGTCGGATCTTCCGGCAATTCCAACGGGGATGAGGCGTTTGCTGACGTCGAAGATGAAATTTGTCCGCATCCGGCAACAAAGCAGAGTGATGAAACAAGTGAAGTCGAATATTCAGATGAAGTTTTCGAAGAATCAAGTACTGTTCGTGAAGGAGAGACAGCAAATCTCGAAGAAGGACAGCATCAATCGACGTTAGATGACTCGTCGACAACGAAATTGCTTCTCGTGGAAGTTGCAAAGGTTAACGAGCAGGCCGCCGCACTCCAAGTCGCTCGTACAGACACTGTCAAACAACAAGGAAAGCTGAACAAAAAGAAAGGAAGGGCGCTTGAGTTGCTTCAAGCAAAGGAGAAGATGATTGCCGAAGAAACTGAAGCCTATAGGTTGGCCGAAGAAGGAAGGCTTGTCGATGAGATGGCACGGCTAGCCCTTCAAGTTGATGTCGGAAACGAAACAGAGAAGGCGAAATCGATTGTTGACGTCCAGCTACGCCAAGAATTTGAGACCCTGAAGCGTGCTCACCCTGAGATTGATTTTAACCGCCAAGTCGCTGAAGCGCCCAATTCAGGTACAGTCGTTTCCAGTTCTGATAAGCAGAATCAGGCTCCGCAATCCACGCGAATATCGAGCGAGGACCAAACGACAGTATCGAGAAATGGTGGCAGACATGATAAAGATGAGGATTACAGCGATTCATTTGAACAAGGTGAAAGCAAAACATCAGATGATGATCCGTACCATCCCGATACTGAAGAAATCGGTGACGAAGTTGGTCAATCTTCAATTGCGGATGATGATACTGCTTGTGTTGCATCAGATATTGAGGACACAAACGATGATGCTGAAAGACCGCAAAAAAATTCAGTTACCGTGCACTATGATGACAACTACGACAGCGAGAGTTTCGAGGAAGACAAAGCAGCTGACTCCATCAAAGACGAACAGTTGATCCGATCTCAATCTGTTGTTGAGAATATTCGGTCAATCGATATTGCTTGCACTCAATATGAGGATGATTTCGACAATGAATTGTCGTTGTGTGTTGGCGCTTCTGAGGTAGCCGTAGTTGCGCCAGATTGCACTTCAGAAGTCGCGATGGTTGTGAACTACGGTCCTTCCTCATCCCCTGTCTGCGTGGCTTCCAACAAGAGTGAGAAATGTGATGGCGCTGTGGTTGATGAAAATATCGCACAACAAGAAATGACGAGTGGTGATTCATTGAACTCGAAGTTAACGGCGGCGCTTTATCCAGCAGCATCCCATCAGTTAGATGGAAGTCAGAGCGAAGATTCAATCACTGAGAGTATTGAGGCGCAGCAGTCTCGAATGGCAACCTTGAAGGGGAAGATTGACCAGCGGAAGCAAGAATTAATCGCTGTGCAACGGCAACTTAAAATTGAGAAAAAAAAAGAGTCGCTTCGAGAGGAAGAACGCCGACTCTGGTCTGAAATGGAGAATCTTGAGATTCAGCTAGGCACCTACCAACGCACGTTGACGATCGCCAAGCAACGGAGTCGTTTGGAGTCATTGCAGTTTGAAGCTCAGCACTCTCAGACATTTGGGGATGTTTTAGATGATAATCTGATGTCCGAGTACGACTTCATCGAATTCGTCGAAGAACTTAGACCGCCAATTCAAACCAAAGACCTTGAAATACAAGTGCAAATGCGGGAAAATGATGGTCATACAAATAACAGCGATTCGAACGGAACTGTTGGAGGTGATCTCTTACTGGCGTACGACTATGTGGAAGCTGTTGAGTCGGTTTTATGCTTGAATGTTAACGCGACGGCTGCTGAGGTGCCAAGAACCAATCAGCCATCAAGCACCGCAACGACAGGAGTACAGACAAACGAAAATATTTCAGCGCACAGAACGGACCCAATAGGGGAAGTATTGATCCCAAGCACCGATACCTCTGTGGCTGCCCTTATCGTAAGAAGCTGTACTGACGTCAGTAACACAAGCTTGGACGTCCTGGCCAGTTACGACTTTGTGGAAGTCGCTGATCGACTCGAAAATGCGATTGTCGTCGCGCCCGACGACGATTTGTCCGAATATGACCACATCGAGTGGGCAGAACCTATTCAGACGATGGGAAGTGCCGATGCTCACGCTTCAGATTCTGACTATCCGCTTCATGATGAGTTGTGCGTGGATGACGAAAACTTTAGTAGCCGCATGTCTAACCAACCTTTCGATACAAATGACCATGCGTCAACAAAGGACGAAGAGGCCATGCCAGCGGAAGATCTACATATGACACCAGTTGGGGATGGCAACGATTCTTGTATCGATGGTGGCGACAATGGTTTTGCTTACCAGACAAGCATTGATGCAACGACGTTGGTGAAGGCTTCAACAGACGACAATCTGAGAGTCGACGAGCTTGAACACAGCTCTATTGTAGCAACGCAATATGATTATGCTGAAGCGGATCGAGTGACAGACCTCATTTTTGACGATGTGCTCCACGAGACCGTCGGAGGTAAGTGAAGTTATGGATGTGTCATTTCAGTTCGGGAACTGTCATCGCCAAGTGCATTAATTCCATGGCCTGTAGCGGCACTGACGTCAACCACAAGACTTAAAGTCGCCAACAGCAGTTCCAATATAAGTGCCGTCGCCGTGAATGCTGGGCTCGACCTGTCCGTCGCCTGTACTCGGCACAGATATGGTTGTAATCACAACGAACAATCCGGCGGCCTGTCGAGTAAGGACATGGCAATGGCCGTGATGCCTGCGAGCGCTGTATCAGAAGACCATGGGAAAGTCAACTCCCTCCTCTACGACGACGGTGTTGACACACAAGCTCAAGAACTATTCGATGCCATGTTGGTCGACGCAATCAGGCGGCATGTTGGGTACAGCCAACGTAGTGCCCAGCTGACGGATCCCCAGTCAACGTTTGAGCATCAGCCTCAAGTAGACAGTAATGACCTTCCCAGCGAACTTGGTGAACTAGCACCTATTCTGAGGTGTATTTCGTTCACAGAGACACAGGTGCGAAAATGATTGCGCACGAGGAGCCTCTCACCCTTGACATTCTAACTTCTGCGAGTGAGTTTTCCAACCAGGCTTTTGTCGACGCTGCCGCAGCAATGCGCCTGGGATCGAGTCCTGCGATTATCGACGCTGTGACAGAGTCAGCGGCAGATTCCCTGTTGGCCCTCCAAGGTGACGTTGTTTTTCGAAGTGAGTCATTGGCTGGGAAACGTGAGCTCTTTGAAGAGCGGCTACGTCAGGAAATGGACCGGATCCGCGAGGTACGCGAACGCTCATCCGACGAAGCAGCACGGTGGATTCGCAAGGTTCAAGAACGTGAAAATGGGGAAGTGGATTCCGACGACACGGAATTGCTGAACACTTTACATCGAACGAGTATCTCGGAACTGGCCTCGCGATCACAAGATACGTCGGCTGGTCGTTATGGGGCGTCAACGAGTGCTGTTCATCCCCTGGGGATGTCGACGACCCCTCGTGCGTCTCGCCGTACCATGGCAGCACCGCCTTCATCGCGTTCCACCAGTCAGCTCTTTGCGAGCGAGAGGGAGGAGCTTACTCGGAGGCTCACCGAACTATTGCTCGTGGATATCATGGGAGCGGAGTCGTCGCGACTGGCAAAACGGTATGTCAGCTGAACCCCTGACAATCCTTGCCCCATCCTCTTTACTTCAAGTAAAGGGATATGAGTGACTGCAAATCGATGCTGACGTGATGAGGAGGAGCTTCGATCGAGTTCGACGTGACGGATGCCACAGTTTGCAGCGGCATGTGTCGTACGTGGTGCAAGCCTGACGGACAGTACTCGTTCCTGGAGACGTTTTCTCCATACTCGTCGAGAATGTCGTCGTGTGGATCCCCAGTCAGTAGTCGCGCACTGCGATCCTGACAATCGGCGCACATGTGATTCATACGTGCAATCGTCATTCGAGACACAGTCAGGACGACTTCAGGTGAGAGAGAGACAAGATTGTTTGGGCATATTTTGCATGGTCAAAAAAGAACACACGTATTCGACGACACTGACGCCGACAAGAAGAGAAGACACGAAACGAGCCCCCTCACGACGACGACTGCTGCATCTTGGCCGTGAGGAGCGAACGGAGGATGCTCGGAGTGAAGAGCGGCAGCGACGCCTCGACCTGGCCGTCGCTGAGGTACTTGGCCCCGCCAATGTGTCCGCGGCACGTCGGCGCCCCGCAGCGGCACTCAAATTTCTCATCCATGTCCCACTCGCTCGTGGCGTAGTCGAACGTCACGTACTCGCCCTCCTTGATGGCCTTGGTCGCGATGAAGGCCACCTCGGGGGTATTTTCCGAGACGACGAGCCGGGCATTGGGGTCGCAGCTGTGGTTGACAAACTCGAGGCCCCCCGCGAACTCGAGGTGCCGATCCATGTCGGCCTGGACGGTGAAGCGCGTCGGTCGGGGATGCTACGAAGAAAACAACACGGTACTCGTCAGCGAGCGTGTCCAAGTTCTCTCTGCCACCGCCAAACGTACGAAGATGCCCGGGGCCGTGCCGATGACCTGCCCGGGGTGGAAGTCGACGGCGGCGATGCATGACCGCCAGTGCTCGTTGAGCTGCTCGATGACGTAGCGGCCCTGGGCCGTCGGGGGCATGTACCGTGTGGGGACGTTGGCGCGGTCCTTGGGAACAGTGGTCGTGCCCACCGCTGGCGTCGCCGCCGACAGGTGCCGGCGCAGGAAGCGCGTGGTCGTCAGGCAGCGGGTCGTTTGGCGGCGGAGCATGGTCGTGGTTCGGTGGCTCCCTGTCTGGTGGGTGGTCGGTCGTCAGAGTGAAAACTGCAAGTGCGACCGTCGTGGTGCTTTG
>JAADYI010001129.1:0-10009 GCA_023338185.1 Lagenidium sp. CBS 127285 | reverse complement strand
GGCGTAGAACGGGGACTCGCGGCACAGACGGAAGATGCACTGAAGCAGCGGCAGATCATCGGTCTTGATGGCGAGCGAGACCATGGCGCCCTCACAGATGCCCATGTATTGATCATGGCGGCTGGCGCGGATGACGCACTGCGGCCACCCGGACTGGAAGCTCGTGATGACGCGGAAGAGGTCCTCGTCGGTCAGCACCCGGCGCGCACAAGCAGCGGCAGCTGCGGTGAGTGCGGCTGCAGGAAGAGCAGAAGCACTGGCAGTAGCGTCGGAGGCGGCGGCGGCGGCCGCGTCAGTGGCGCTTCGCATCGATTGCTTCGACGGTGTCCTTGCTTGGCGTGTTCTTGTGAGCCGTTTTGTGGTGAATGAACAATGAACTGCACAAATCTACCTGTGAAGGAGATTCTCCTAATTGGTTCTCGGTTTGTCTATCAAGTGACACATGATTCTCCTAATCAACAATGAGTTTCATGTTATGTGCAAACATTGAGTTCCGGCTCAGCGCTATATTTGCAGGATCATGATAATACGATACAGGGTTCTAAAGTTTATCGGCTTGTTTGCAAAGTTGTACTTGTATTTTTAAACTATTTGAAAATAGTCTCTAAAAACTCCAAGTGAAATTTATCGCAGATAAAATATCTCGGGGGTCTCGAAATGGTCGAAAAGATCCAAGAGGCACAAGCAACCACCTTGCTGAATGCGCCGCCGATGCATCACAAGCCAATGCTCGATGGACCCCCGCCGCTACCACCGCCGCCGGCCCCACTCAGCGCCATGACTGGTTCTATCCCAGTCGCGGCACAGCGTCAGGCGTTCCTTCGGCTGTTGCGAGCGGGCATCCGCGACAAGCAGCGGCGCCAGCTACACCAGCACCACCAGCGGCCAGTGGTGGCGATCGCCCCCTTGGCGGCACCGACGCGGGCCTGGGAGGCCCTGGCATGGCGCGATGCGCACGTGCAGGCGCCATTCTTCGAGGAGACGATCTGCGGCCAGCCGTTGCGCATCCGCCAACTCCAGCAGGGTGAACTCTCGGGGCTTGGCACGGGGTTGACGGTCTGGCCCGCGGCGTGTTTGCTCCTCAAGCACCTCGAGCATCGCTACGTCGGCGATCCGACGATCTCGGAGGCGCTTGTGGTTGAGCTCGGCAGCGGCACGGGCGCCGTGGGCATCGCCGCGGCCATGCTCGGGGCCCGACGAGTCGTCCTCACCGACCTGACCCCGCTGCTTTTCCTCCTCGAATCCAACGCAGAGCTCGCGCGGCAACAGGGCCACGTGCACATCGACGTCGAGCCATTCGAGTGGGGCGGCGACCCGCCGAATCAGCGGATCCTGGACGCGGACGCGGCCCCACCGACGCTCGTGCTCGTCTCCGACTGCATTCTCCCCAAGCTCTACCCCATCGAGCCCCTGATCGCGGCCCTCGATACACTCGCCCCCACGTCCGCGACGACGATCCTCATCAGCTACGAGCATCGCCTCTATGAGCACTTTGACCCCAAGACCAAGTTCTGGGAGCTCCTCCGAGCCCGGGGCTTTGCGCTTCGTGAACTCCGCGCGGATGAGTATCACCCGCTGTACCGGGCCGACGACCTCGAGATCTGGGAAGCCCGACGCGAGCCATCGTAAATGGGCGGTAGGACGAGGACTAGGACTAGCGCCCCCGTGGCTCCTCGACGTATAATAAACACACCTTCACGGGTCGACGAGCATTGCGCTCCGGATCGATCACAGGTGACCCGCGGTCGACGGCGGCGCGGCCGTCAGGAGCGCGAGGCAGTGGAGATCCTCGTGCTTGGTCGTCGCGTCCACGGGGACATCGACGTGCTGCGTGTGGAGAAACTGCTGCAGCCCCGATGTCGACAGCAGCGA
Source organism: Lagenidium sp. CBS 127285 (assembly GCA_023338185.1). Lineage (NCBI taxonomy): Eukaryota > Oomycota > Peronosporomycetes > Pythiales > Pythiaceae > Lagenidium > Lagenidium sp. CBS 127285. The sequence continues at coordinate 8,137 of JAADYI010001129.1, read as the reverse complement.
GCACAGCACATCCATCTGGGTCTGGTCCTGCAACAGCGAGCGTGGGGGTCGACTCGCGGCCCCATGCTCGCCGTGTCGCCGTGTGTTCGTCGTCGCCGCCTCCTCCTTGTCGTCATCGCCACCACCGCCGTCCTCCGCAACCGGAATGCCACTGAATCCGTCAGAGATGATGCCTCCTCCAGTCCCTGGCGCCGTGTCGCCCCCGTTGGCATCGACCTGACCCTCGTGCAACGTCGTGATGGTCCGCCGCGCCGACTCGCGAATGTCCCCGTCACGGGCCAGCAGGAGCTGCTCGAGCTGAAAGGCATCGCTCTCGGTCAGACTGCCCACGTTGACGAGATACTCCATCTGCGCCCGGAGAATCATCAACTCGGCGGCATCAACGGCCGCCGCCGAACCAGTGGTGGCGTTTGCCGCTGCCTCCATGGGCACCGCCAGCGCTCGCATCGCGCCAAACTTGAAAAGCTGCATCACCGAGGGGTACAACGCCGCCGTCGAGTCCGCAATCTGCTCGGTGGACGCCAGCGCCGCATTGCCATACGAAAAATAGGCGCGATAGCTCGCCCACCAGCCCCCAGCGTCGTCCGTCGACGGCTGCGTCTGTGGCGACACTTGCTCGTCCGCTTGGGCCTTCTGCTCCTCCTGCTCGAGCTTCCGCAAGGACTTGGCGGCCTCCGTGCTGACCCATTCCCAGAACATGGCCCACGACACGGGGCCCTCAAACATCTCATCCTCGAGCACCGACACGGCCCCGTGGTAGCCACACTCGGAGACGGCCCCCGAGGCCTCGTAGAGCTTGGACATGATCGCGATGCAGTCCTCCTTGCGGATCGCCCCCGAGCCACTGGGATCGTACTCATTAAAGAGGATCCGCGCGCCGAGTTCCAGGCGATCAATCTGCTCCTTGGCGGTCTTGTAGCTCGTGAAGTACGACGACGTGTAGCCATGATACGCCTTGGAGCCGGCAAAGAACCCGAGCATGCCCCCGACGACCGCGGCCCCCGTCGCGGCGACCACCCCCACGGGGCCCGTGATCCCGACGCCCGTCCAGAATCCAATCGTCGTCGCGACGCCATACGCCCCGAGACTCGCCCCCGCGGCCGCGGCCGTGCCGCTGACAATGTGCTGACCGGCCTTGAGCCGAAAGTCCTTCATCATCAGCCGCTCACTGGTCGTCGAGAGCACGCCCATGTTCCGGCGCTCGTGATGCCGCTGCCGAAATTCGTAATACTCCTTGCCAATGTCGACGAGGATCGACGCAATGGTCAACGGCGCGGCCACGGCGCCACCCAGAGCCGGCGCGGCCTTTGACATGCCCTTGGCGATCGCCACCCCCCCGGCCGCGCGGAGGCCGCTGTCCAACGCGCCCTCCTTCCCGGCCTGCACGAGGGTCGTGAGCGTGCCTCCATTGGCGCTGGCCTCGAGATGATACTTGGCCACGACGCGCTCGGCCAGGACCACCCGCCGCTCCTCGAGGGCGCGCGTGGCCGTGGTCAGGGCCAACGAACCACCACGCTGGATATCGGTCTTCTGAATGAAGCCGAAACAGGAGCGATCAAACCGCACAACCGCCGACGGCGCCCCATCGCGCCAGTCCTCCAGGGTCCCCAGGCCAAATGGCGTGCGCACCGCGGCCCCAACCGGAAACCCGGCCTCCAGGTCGCTGGGCTTGCGCAACGGCACGGGGTCCGCGTGCGCGTCCGGGAAATAGGCCGTGACGGCCTCGGCAATGTCCACGCACTCGAAGAATTCATCCTCCGCGAATGCCTGCAGGCGAGCGTCCTCGTAGTCGGACACGCAGTCAAAGAATTCCTCGAGGAGCTCATCGTCCTCGTCCCGAGGGGAGCCGGTTTTATCGACAGCCGCCGCGAGGTCGGTGCTCGCTTGCACGACGATCGCCCCCTCCGAGGCCGTGGCTGGCGTCTCCGTGCGGCCCGTCTTCGGTGTTGCTTCTTGTGTTGGTGCTGGGCTCGTTGTCGCAGTCGATTCGCCGCCGCCGTCGGTGATGGTCTTGGTCTTTGCCGGTGCCTGGTGCGCGCGATGGTCGTCCATGAGCAGCAGCAGATACTCCCCGGGCATGTTCCGCACAGTGTCCGCCTGCATCTTGCGCTTGGAGCCCTCCGAGTACTGATTCCACGCACTCACGGCCAGGGCCACGCCCGCCCCGACGACGACGGCCCCCCCGAGGACCGAGATCGACTTCATCCCCGAGGCGGCGGCGTTGGGGTCCTGATGAGAAGCGCTCAATGGCGCGGCGACGTCCCCCGGCAAGAGGTCATCGGGCTGCACGTAGAGGATCTTCTCCTGCTGCTCGGCCCCGAGACCGACCTTGCGGGCCACGCGGACGCGATCGGGGGCGAAGAGGTTGTTGTGGTTGTTGGCAACGAGCCCCTGACCGGCGAGCGGATCGGCGCGGCGGATCCGGGCCTGCCCGACGACGCTCGAGCTCGAGGATGTGAACTTGGACGACACGTGCGAGATCGCCCCCGTGGCCCCATCGAGGACGTCCCGGAAGGTCGCGATGGCCTCGTCCAGGGTCATCCCCCGGACCGTCCCCTGCCGGACAAACTCCTCGGCGAGGCTCGGGGCCCGGGCGAGGTGGGCGTCGTATGCGCGTCGGGCCTCGGGGTCCGAGAGCACTTCGTACGACTCGGCGAGGAGCTTGAAGACCTGCTCAGCCATCTCCTTCTCCCGGGGGTTCACCGCCCCGGACCAGCGATCCGGGTGCCACTTCAACGCCAGCGACTTGTACGCAGTGCGAATCTGCCGCGGGGTCGCGCTCGGTGGGACGTTCAGGCGCTCATAGTAGTTCATCGTCTCGTTGATCTGGATCGACGTCGAGCGCCGGGCAATGGCCTCGACGTAGGCGCTCATGAGGTGCTGGAGGATCGCATCCCCCGTGAGCGTCGAGGACCGCTCCGTGTCCACGAGGAGCTCCTGGATGCGCGTGACATCCGAGAGCAACGTGAAGTCCTTGCCCAGCTTGCGCATGAACAGGTACGTCCCGCAGGGTCCGTACTGGTAGTCGAGGTCCTTGACGACATTGAGCGCGCGGAAGCGGTGAAATGTGTTCTGGAGGATCGTCAGCGTCATCGAAATGTACGACGTCGTGGCCATGGACGCCAGGCCACTGCTACCGCCACAGCCACCACCGGCGTGCAGCCGGACAAAGAGCCCCTGCATGTGCGCGGGGAGGAGCTTGAGCAGCGTCGATGTGGCCTTGGTGATGGTCAGGAACCGCTCCGTGGTCTTGGTCACGAGGGCCGTCGACTGCGCGACGTTGAGGATCCCGGGGATGCAGTCAAACTCATTGACGAACGTGATCATCCGCCGGGTCAGCGCCAGGTTCTCGAGGTACGCTTGGAGCTCCTGGGAGCTCACGTACGGTGAGCCGAAGCCCATGGCCATGACATGAGGCAGTGCCTCAAGGACGTCCTCCTGGGTGGTCCACTCGCGAAGGCGGCGATCATAGTCCTCGCGGCGCTGACGGCGCGTGGCGGCCTGATCGCCGCCGCCATCCGTCGGGTCCTGCGGGCGCTGGAGATCCAAGCGGCGGGTCTCGGCATCGCGGGCCTCCATCTCCTCCCGGAGTCCCGGGGGGAGGCGCTGGTAGACGAGTTCACAAAGGCCGAGCTGGGCGATGCTCCCACCGATCGAGTGCCCGCAGAGCAGGAGCGTCTTCTGGCGTTCGCGTGCGAGGTTGTATGCGGCCTCGAGGTCGAGCTGCTGGGCCCGTTTCCAGAACGGCAGGTGGATCCGGGCGCCGCCGTAGCGGTAGACATAGGGCTGCGAGAGCGGCAGCGTCGAGCCCAGGACCGCGTCGACAATGTCCCGGGTCTGGGTCGCCCGGACGGCGCAGATCACGGCGCTGGCCGACTCGACGAGCACAACGCGGGGGGTCACGGCCAGCGCCGGGAGCACCAGGCGATGGGGCAGCGGCGAGGCTCGGAGGAAGGCCTCGATCTCCCGCCGCGAGGCATCGATCGTGGCCTTGGCCTTGGCCACGTCCCCGCTGCCATCGTCCGGTCCCACGGCCGAGGTGCTCGCGGCGATGGCCGCACAGACAACCGCCGCGCCGAGGACCTCGATCTCACTGGTCCCGGCCCCGCACCACCACGCGCGCTCCCCATTGCCATTGCCATGGCCAATGCCACTGCCATTGGCGTTGGCCTTGCGACGCGATTCCCTCGCGCTCATCAGACAAACGCGTTCTTGTCTATGTGTGAGAACACGCCGCGGGCTCTTTTCGTTCTCTGCTGCCGCCCGATGCCACCGTTTGAATGAGATGAATGACGCAGCACGAGCGCGTATCACAGAAGAGCGACGAGAATTGAGAAACAGGGACAGGGTCTCCCTGTCGTAACGTAACCAACAAAGAAGTCCGATATGCGATAACGGAGGATGCGTTCATAACCCAACTGCGCCTCAACAAACGACGTCGTGGATCATCTTGAGCGAAAAGCAGGATGATGATCCGACAGCGGACGATGCCGATATGGGCGCCACGAGCGTGGCGGCGGGTGACGAGCGTGGGGCTGCTGGTGCTCCTTGCGTGCTCCCTCGCCGCGGCCACCGCTGCCGCCGAGGGGACCGAGTTTAAGTCCCGTGAGGAGGTCCTCGTCGTGGCCAACACGGTACGTCATTGGGAGGAGCATGCGGAAGCGGGCGAATCTCATCCCACGTGACCTGTGGTGCATTCGCAATAGGTCCGGCCGTATGCGAACCCGACCGAGACCTATCAATACTACAAACTGCCCTTCTGCAAGCCCAGGGAGCGCCAATGGGATGATCACGACCTCGGCGAGCTCCTCACGGGCAGCCGCAAGGTGGTCACGGACTACAAGCTCTTCTTCGGCGTGGACCAGTCGTATGCGCAGCTCTGCAAGCTATCGATGACCCCCGAGACGCTCAAGGCATTCCAGGATGCCGTTGACGAAGACTATGAGATATCCTCTTGACGATGACCGTTTGGATTTTTGTTTGTTTCCATGTGTGATTTTTGTATTGGTGATCTGTACGAGTTTCCTTGACTGTATGTCGTCGGTGCACTTTGAGATGTATGTGGACGAGCTCCGTCTCCGGGGACAAATCGGCTTCCTCGTCCAGGAGTCCATGACCAAGGTCGCCTACTACCTCCACACGCACTTGCACTTTGACATTGCCTACAACACCGCCCCCGACAGCAGTGACACGTATCAGGTAAGAGACAATGAAATGAAGACTTAAGCTCACATCACATGAGAGGGACAGGAGCGTTGATCGTGCTTGTCTCGCAGATTGTCGGTGCCAACATGACCGCCAAGCCCCTGGATCCCGATCTCGAATCCTACTACGCGTTGTCAGCCGAGAGCGCCGCCAAGAACCCGGAGGCCGTGTTTACATATTCGGTCAAGTGGCACTTGCGTCCTGATCTCAAATATGAAGATCGCAACAGGGTGGATGATGGGCTCGCGAACGATGACTTGGAGTTGCACTGGATTGCCGTGATCAACTCGTTCATCCTCGTGATGATGCTCGTGGCGTTCCTGTCCATCGTCATGGTCCGCATTCTCAAGCGGGACTTTTCTCGTTACATGGATGTGGAGGCGGGCGATGATGCCCGGCTTGAGGATGACTCTGGATGGAAGCTCGTTCACGCTGATGTATTTCGGATGCCGACGAATCTCAGTCTGTTTTGCGCCGTCAATGGCGCGGGTGCGCAGCTCCTTGCCATGCTGCTGACGGTCCTCGTCTCCTCTCTTATCGGTATCGTGAAGCCCAACAAGCGCGGTGGGATGATGACCGCGTTCATTATGCTGTATGCTCTCACGTCGTTTGTTGGTGGCTATCACGCTGCGCGCCTGTATCGACAGCTTGGCGGTCAGCGATGGGTCTGGAATATCTTGCTCACGGTCGTGGTGATTCCAGGCCCGCTGTTGGGGGTCTTTTCGTTTCTCAACACGGTCGCGATCTGGAATGATTCGTCTGCGGCACTGCCATTTGGGACTATCATGCTCGTCCTCGCAATTTTTGCGCTTGTCTCGCTTCCCTTGACGATCATTGGTGGGATCGCCGGGAGGAACACGACTGGAGATTTTGATGCCCCGTGCCGGACCAACAAGATCCCACGCGAGATTCCTGCTGTGCCGGCGTATCGTTCGCCGTTGATCCTCATGCTCGCTGCGGGCTGCCTCCCGTTCAGTGCGGTGTACATTGAGTTGCATCACATTTTCGCGGCAATTTGGGGCCATTCGATCTACAAGCTCTTTGGGATCCTCTTCCTCTCGGTCGTCATGCTCACATTCGTCACGGCGTTCACGACCATTTCGCTGACGTATATCCAGTTGACCTCGGAGGACCATCGCTGGTGGTGGCGGTCATACATTTCGGGGGGCATCACGGGTCTGTTTGTCATCGGCTACTCGATCTGGTACTACAAGGTGGCGACGGCCATGACGGGGTTCTTCCAGGCGGCCTTCTTCTTTGGGTACACGGGCATGATGGCATACTGCATCTTCATCATGCTCGGCTTCATCGGCTTCCGCAGCTCGCTGATCTTTGTCCGAAAGATCTACCGGACCATCAAGGTCGAGTGATCGTCGTCCAGTCCACCAGCCTTGGACCACTGTTACCATACGGAGGTCACCCGGGGATCACTGAGACTCCCCATCACGCATGTTGTCCCTTCTTCAATACAGTACACGCTGAGCTCTCGGAGGACGCACGCCTGTGCCCCGCACGCCTCTGGGTTTCGTCGGCGCCGTCAGTGCGTTGCTGTGTTGGAATGATCTTTGTCAAAAACAACCGTTTTGTGCTGACTCTTGAACTGACGTCACAACCATGCCACACGTCACATTTATTCGGATTGGTAGAAAATGGGCAATGTAATATCGCCAATCATCACTGAGAAGGACGTTTGGCCAAATTGTGGAGGAGCATCATGCTTGGAAAGGCAGCCAGCTCGCCGTCAATTCCCGCTGAAGCCGGTGGGTTTGTCTGATTGATTGCAACCTGTTCGGGGCTGGGAGTTGACACCACTGCATCGACGACCATGTGTGTGTGTGTGTGTGTGTGTGTGTCAGTGCTGTGTTAGCAAAGTAGCGTTAGACCTAAGTCGCATCTCGCAATGGAGGACCACAAACACATTTAGCTCACCCACCCCGAATTCATGAGGCTCACCAACACGACCAGATGCAGAGCTGCAAAACCCATATGGTCTGCAAGATACCGTCAAGTTCGACAACAGCGACCAGCCCCATGACACTGGAATGTTGGAGTGTTCAGGTGACCAGCTTCATGAGAATTTGACCAAATCCACAATACAGTAAAATCGGGATTGTTTGTGCTCCAACAAGAATTCACCACACAGATCAAAGAAATGTGGGGGCATTTCCCCACGGCATCCAACCAAAAACGACCTGAGCGTGGCCGTCACACTGACCGGATAGTTGGTCAAGTGACAAGCCGGCATCCCATTGCGATATCGGTTTCGACCAATGAGGACAGGCAGAAGACACTTTCCTCCAGTGGTAGGGGTGTCCTTGACGACAAGTGGCCAATCAACGCCTAAGTGAGGAAAATGCGGGGAACTAACAGCCACAACCGACAGTTCAAGCCCATTCTGTTCGATGTGGCGACACAATGGGCACCAGTGCAGAGACAGTCCGATTTTGTGGCAGACGATCCAAGTGCATCGACAACCCGAGTCGGACTGCGCTCCTCAGGAGCCTCCTGTGCTGTGCGTTTTTCGAGCCAAACGGGCAGCGCAGTGTGGGCCGCACGATGCCGCAAGCACAGAGTGGGAGATACTGTACAGCCTCCCACTGCATGCAGCCGGCTCATCTGCTGGCGCCACCAAGGCGACTCCACCGTTCATTTTCGGACTCTGATCTCCGCTGGGGACTGCCATCACCGCCAGTCCTGTCCCCCCTCCGGCGCCGCCCTCGGCCTCGAGTTCGCGCTCGTGTGTGTGTGCGAGGCCGACAAGCAAAGGCCCACAGACGAGGAAGCCCCTCGTGCATTCTCAACTCCCCTCTCTGGTGTGCGCCGTGGACGAGGTGTCGAGTGCGCGCTGCTTGCTCCCTTGGCCTCGTTGTTGGTGGGTACTGTACCGTATTGCATTGGCCTCCTGGTGGCCGATTTTGCTAAGACCCCATCC
>JAADYI010001128.1:0-10012 GCA_023338185.1 Lagenidium sp. CBS 127285 | reverse complement strand
TCCGGGTGCAACGTCGTCGGCGAAGATCGGACTCTCGTTGACTTTGAAGGCGTTGCTGGTATCGCTCTTCAGATTCAAGCAGATGATCAGGCACATTACCGCAATTCCCAGTCATAGTCCTTCTGAGCGAGTTATGGTGGCGCTGCCGCTCTAGCCTTCGAGTTCTCTGAGCACTGGTTTCATTCCGACGTGGCATATTTCATGTGCTTTGGCTCGTGCTCGTCTAGATTGGAAATGCCTGTGTCCCCTCGCAAGCATCAGCAAGTGCCCTCTCACACGTGCGAACAAGTGTATTCACTGTTTTTATCTTTGTGATTATCATCAGGTTCTATCATTTCGCAAATAAGTAGGCTAAAGACATGTATGCGCGTTCACATTTCGTTAAGACTGTGTGCTCCAGCGGTGTTTCAGATAAGCAAGTACAAAACCCTGTTAAGGTCAGTGCTAGTTTCTGCCTGATGGTCAAGCGATACCAGCTTCTACTTTTCCTAAAATTCGAAGTTTCCAAATAGAGCACATATCATACGCGAACTCAGAACATTGCGGTAATTATTCGGAGAAAACATTAAACAGTGGAACAAATAGAGAAATGAACACATGCACGAATGTATAGAAATCATTAAAACGCGGCATCTTTTGGAATGCCTTCCTTCGTTTTCATGTTTGTCAGCTCTTCATGCGACAAAATGGCGTATGCACCTTCCAGGGCTGGAAGAAACCCAAACAATGAATTCTCATTGCAGTCCCTCATCTCACGAAAGTCTGGGCAGATTAAAAGGGGGCGCTCCTGGGTTGTCGATCGAGTTCGCTGGACAGTCCTTGCAACTCGGGCAATTGTGGTGAAGCGCCAGCTCGCTCACACATCTCACGTTTCCTTTTTGGGAAAAATCATGAACGGAAGTAGAAATTTGCAATGTGTGAAGCGTCGCTCGTAACTTCTCGGAATGAGGGTTGCCAGCTCGTGCGACGCCTTGGGCCAAGATCCCTGGTAACGGACAGAGCCTAGGAGTAGCCGATAGCTAAGACATTCAATACAGACTCTCCAATGTGCCTTCACATCCGCAGCCTCGTCCTCGTTTCAAGCTCCACACGGCCAAGAACCCAGCGCACAACTCGACCAAGAGAGTCCTATACTTTATTCAAGATAGGGTCGGAGTTGTGACCATTGTCTCTTTGGACCAGTCCGATTCCCAAGCTTCAGCTTCCTCTACCAGCCTTCCGCCGAGTCGCCGGGGTGATTCAAAGAACCTCAAGATCCCCATTCTCAAGAATTCGTTGAGCGTGAGTGCCTCAACGCCAAGACACTACACGTCAGCTGGTGCGTATGCCAGGATCACGCCAGACATCGGCTGGGCCGGCACAAACGAAGATGGAAGAAGCCACGAAGAGCGATTTGTCATCGTCCAGGGTCGACGAGGCAGGTTTTGACCGCTCCAAGACGTACACATGGGAGGAAGCATGCAGTATTCGCGACACCTTCTGTCGCATGGTGATGAAGCAGACAAGCCATAACGCCTGTTGGCTGGCCGGTTTCCTGTTGAGGAAAGCCGGGGCGCCTGCGGAAGATTGCAAGCTATGGACCCCGCCAAGTGGAATGCACATGAGTTCCAGTCGAGCAAAGAAGTCGTCCATGTGTTGAGCACCATCTTAAGGTCATGGGTACGAAACAGTTCGTCGCGCAGGGTTTGAGCAAGTCCTTGCGCTCCCCGTGCACTATCTCTTGCCCGAGGGAGGGCATGTGATCCAGCTCATGGCCAGCGAGTATGATTGGGAGCGCTCGCTTCGATACTGTGTCTCCGGAGGGAAGCTTGGCGCTGAGATCTATCATGTCGCCCAGGCGGTCCCATATACGCCGAATGCAAAGAAGATCCGGTTGCAAGAGGCGATACAACAGGCTCAAGACGACGAGGATGTGGTTATGGAGTCAGTCAGGAAGAAGTTCTTTCAAGCGACACCCAAGAAGCTCAACTTTGATGGAGTCTCCAGCACGGAATCTTCCCCAAGTGGTGGAGAAGATAAGATAGCACCATTGTCTCTAAACCTCCAAAAGGGTCTGGTCAAGCTGGTGCAAGACGGAGATATCGATGTCGATGAACTGACTAATGTGGTAGAAGCTATGCGTCAATCTCCAAAGCGACCGAGTCCAGGGTTTCAGGGTGATCAAGCTTTTGGATAGCATAACCGACCGCCAGTCAGTGTGGTGCGCACGGTGATCCAGCCCGTACAACTGCGCACCTTCGATGGCCGTAGCAAGAGCGTAGAAGATGCCAAACACTGGTCAAAGCAATTCGCTCATGCTCTGCGCACGGCGGGCTGGTCTGCGTCGGAGGCAATTCAAGCGTTCGACCTACACATCTCTGGGCCAGCACGAGATTGGTACAAGCAAATCCCGCCGATGACCAGGTACAATTGGGGCTCCCTGCAGGAGGAATTCACCAAACGATATTGCACTCCGAGGGGCTCGATGCGCCAGACCTATTACAAGTACACCCAGCGTCAGGACGAGTCGGCTATTGATTATCTCTATCGACTGAACCGAGCGGCGGCGGAAGCAGAAGTGCATTACCGAAGTAACTCCCGTCACCTCCACGACCATGTGGATCAGTACATCAGTACTCTACATGACAGAGCTTTGGCTGATCGCCTGGAAATGTTGACTTTCCTCTCGATTGATCAATTAGAAGAAGTAGTCTTGAGGGTTAAGACCATTGTCTCTAAGACTCCAAGACGCCAGAATATCAATCCCGGTTTTAGTCAACGAGAAAGGACACAGCGCCAGGACAAACCCGCGGTGCCACAGCGATTTCCGGCTCAGAGCCATGCTCAAGTGGCGGCAGTGGACCAGGGGCAGCCTTCACGAGTCAAAATGCAGTGTGAGGAGTGTGGCAAGCTCGGTTATGAAGCCAAGGATTGTTGCCGGAAAATGCATTGCGACTTCTGTCAGAAGATCGGGCATCCGACTCGTGTTTGCAACAAGCGAGCGACGAAGGTGCTTCAGGCGATGAACAAGTACAAAGATGGAGAGATTACCATTGAGGAATACATGCAAGCATTAAACGAATAGCCCCGCAGCTGGCCACCGAAGCTGCAATTGATGGGGGGAAAGGTCGGTCTGTTATATAATGATCAAGAAGAAATGCGCCCAAGTCGCCAAAACCAAGAACCAAGAATTGCATGTGTCGATATTTAAACTCCAGAAAAATTCCCATCCAGTCCGTGTGCATCAAGTGACGTAGTTGATGAGAAGTTTTCAAGGAGCCAAGCCCTGGATTTGCCTGGAGACATCAAGGTATATCTGTATATGGACAAAGATGTGACCCATGTCTCTGATGAGGCGATGCAGGCGGTTGGCCAAAAAAGAAGAGAAGTAGCCTTGGTGAAACTCCAGGATGGAGAACGACGTGGCTGGTGGCAAAATCACGATTCAATCCCATCACACCAGGCTCAGGCGTTCGTGCATGGGGCAGTAGAGGATGTGCCACTGCCCTTGATGCTCGATACAGGTGCCAACATCAGCCTTTTGCTCTCCAAGTTTGTACGAGCACACGGGATCCGTGTGCGACGTTTTGATGAAGAAACCGCCTTTTACGGCGTGTCCGACAACCCACTAACAGCCCATGGCCAAGCGACAGTGAAGATTCGCCTTGGTGGTCACGCTGTCTATGAAGCGGATGTATGGGTGGGCGATTTTGACGCTCATGCATTCATGATTCTCGGCACCGACTTCATGGTGCGAGCAGGGATCCGAATGGATCTCGCGACGAAAGAATGCGCAATGCCCGGGGAGAAACCCCTGAAGCTCCTCTCGTATGAAGATCTACGGGTGAAGAAATATCAAGACACTTATGACCAGATGGAAGGTGGTGCGGACAAGATGATCAAGTATCAAATGTGTGCCATGGCCCCCCACTCCTGACAAAAAGCAACGGGGAAGTTGAACAAACGACCATAGTCTCTTCCTCTGAAATCGACCAATTAGACCAGTCACGATTGGATGATGAAGTATTCCTGCGTGAAGGTGTTGAAATGACGGCCGAAGACATGGCCAACCATTTAGCAATGATTCCAGAATTTGACGGGGATGAACCCGAGCCAGTCGACATGACCAAGGCCGATATAGGCGAACCCGAGAATACACCAGAAGAAATAGCCCAGATGCGGGATATCTTAGAAGAGTTCAAGTCCAGCTTCATCAGCTCTGGCAATGCTCTCCCGCCTGCAGCCAAAGGTGTCACTTGCGACGTGGATGTTGGCGAAGCCGAACCAGTTGCTCAAAGGGCCCGACGAGTGCCGCCCCATTTGCTGGGGAAATTGTACGAATTATTGCGCGGGTTGCTGCGCACAAGCTTAATCCGCCATTCAAGATCAAGGTGGGCAAGCCCCATCGTCATAGTCCTCAAGAAAAACAAGAAAGGCATTCGCCTATGCATCGACTACAGGCGGGTCAATCAACTAACGGCGCTGATGGTCTACTCAATGCCGCTCATAGATGATCTACTTGAAGATTTTCACAGTGTTATGTGGATGTGCTCTTTGGACAATGCCAGTGGATATTGGGCCATCCCAATGACATCAAGGGCAAGAAATATTACCGCTTTCATATGTCCACTTGGGCATTTCGAGTGGGTCCGAATGCCACAAGGCCTCAAGAATGCACCACAGATTTACCAGAGAATTATTGACAATTGCCTCTGGGCCACGGTTAAGAGGTTTGGGGCTCAAGAATGTTTGTGCCATGACCGTGGTCCTGAATTCATGAGCGGGGTAATGAAGAAGTTATCCCGTATGATGCGGTCCAAGCAGCGGCCAACGTTGGCGTATCGCCCGCAAGCTAATGGAAAACAAGAACGCAATGTCCAGACTGTGATCAAGGCAGTGTGGCTGTACATTGATGATCGAGAACAACGAGATTGGGATGAGTATGTGTCAAGGCTGGAGTTGGCCCTGAATACTACGACCAATCTACGGTTGAAGCAAACGAGCTTTTATCTTGTCCACGGGTGGCACCCTCGAACTCAATTGGAAGCTATGATCCCACCCAAGGACACATCCGTGCGGGAAGTGGATGCATATAAGTGGCGGCAACGCGTATGCCGCGAACACGAGTATGCAATGTGCCAAGCTGCAGCGGTTCAACAGAAGCTAATGGAAGATCGTGCTGCTCAACACAATCGTGAGGTAGAGAATACGACCATAGTCTCAACCCGATCAAACTACTCTCCAGGCGATCAAGTTTGGTTATATTACAACCGAGTCAAGGAGAGAATGTCCAAAAAGCTCGCTCATCTATGGCATGGGTCATGCGAGATTGCCGAGCGACTAAGCGATGTAGCCTACAAGCTTCGTGCTGACCAACTAGACCCCAGAATGTTCGCGGTGGTACATATCTCTCGGCTAAAGCCGGTGATCTCACGAATCAGTCAACCTCATCACCGTATGAGTGTGGAGTGGGATGATGGCGAGTTTGATGAAGCATTATTGCCCGAAGATTAATAAGAACCCACTGGGGACGAACACGAAGTGACCAAGATTCTTGATCACCGAGAAGGTCGTCACACCAGAAGCGGTCGCATGATGCGCGAATATCTACTCCAATGGCGGGACCTGCCCGAGCCATCATGGGAACATGAGGACAATCTCTCTTGTGGTGCCGTGTTGTTTGAATACGATCATTGTCGAAGAATGGAAGCCCGGCGAGATGCTGCACAACGGGCCGATGAAGAATTGGATGAAACGGAGATGCCTTTGTCTCCGACAGGGGCGTGTAGCCCAAGTACGTGGGGCCGCGTTTGGAACTGGAGCTGCCGAGCATCGCCATGTCAAGCATGACAGCTCAAGTGAAAAGCGGACCCCATCAAGGCGATCGTTGTTCGAAATATGACGGTCTAGCCTTAAAAATGAGGTGAAATATGGGGTGAGAAAGGGATTTGTGACCATAGTCTCTTACTGTGAGATCATGTCTCAAGACGTCAAAACCCCGTTTGAGTGGAGTTTTATATCAATCACAGATGGCAAAGAGCTCCCATGACTCTGGTGCCATTCACAAGCAAATTTGAGTTCAAGCTACGGAATGTCCAACAGCGATCGATCGCGCAAGTGGCGGAAGGCCACGCCCAAGATTACAGTGGAGCTCAAGAAGCGCAGCGCTGACACCGACGATCGACGGAAGACGTGGACACAAGAAATGGTTGCTAAGCTGATCGAGATGGAGATGGCAGCGCGCGAACGCGGAAACCCTCATCGTATGTCGACCAGTTCCAACGTTTCTGCGAGGAATCTGGGTACCCCAAGGAGAAGAATGCGATTGCCCAGAAGATCTAGCGCGAATTGGCCAAGGAAAGCGCGGATCGGCGATGGCCCGAAGAGCTCGTCAGTATGGTAACGCGGTGGCGAGCCCGGCACATGACCTGGAAGGCCATCGCGGCAGTTTATCAGGACATGGCAAGTGAACGAAATTGGCCGCCGCGCTCCGAACACGCGTTACGTCAAGGATTCAATCGGCATCTTCTGGATGACACTCAACGCGATCTAGATATTCAAGCCAGCGGCTCGATCCGATGGACAAAACATGAGGACCGAGTTGTCAGATCCCTGTGGCGCAACGCATTGGAGATCGCCTACATGCTTTTCTGTCAGATAATGGCGGACGCAGAGCCCACATGGAATCCAAGATCGTATATTGCGTTTCTACACCGATGGGAAATCCTTCGCCAGGGCTGCCAACCATCCGCCAATCAACCTGCTACGGTGCGAGTGTGGCGACAAGAAGATGATTACCGATTGGTCTTGCGAGTTCAAGAGCGAGGAGTCATCCGGCCCGTGCTCCGAGCGATCGCCGAAGAAAAAAATCAGTCCCAGTGTATTTTCTCCGCAAACGGTTGGGTGTGGTGTGCCAGCGGTATGGAATCCAGCAAGGGACAAGGTCTCATCGAAATCCAGAGGATCGAGTCTCTAATCGGGATCCGCCGGATGTCGATGAGGGTGATGAAGGCGAACAGGCTGAGATCGAAGCCGCCAGTGCTAATCTAGTGCCTCCAGGGCATGTTATGACCATAGTCTCCTCAAGGACAGAACCCCCTATCGGTGGTGCGGAAGCCCCCCGGGGAGCAGCGCAGACCAAGCGAGCACCAGAAAGTATCCCTGGGGCGAACGAATCTATCCCTGGAGACAATATACCAAGGTCGCCACCTCGGTTGACAGAGTCCTCTCCAGCACGCGCTGGAGCTGCATCAACAGAGCAGCGGTGGGAGGAGGAAGAAGAAGCAAAGATACCCGCCAAGCCCACCAACAGGCTGGGGCCCGTTGTAGAAGAGCTTTCGGAGGACGAGCCATGGGAGATTCCGCGTCGCCCTCGGCTCCCGACTGGGGCGACACAACAACTCCGGCCGCTGATGGAGTTTGTGGGCACCGGCGGAATCAACGATGTTGACATCTGCGACAAAATCATCGCATTCGGGGGTCAGGTGGAAGAGGTCGAAGAGACCTCTTATGTGCTTTGGGTCCGCGGGTGTGCCCGAGGAAATGCCGACGTGGTGGCATGGAGGATACTCGGGCCGACTCGTAATGACACCAGTTGTTGCTTATGAAGCATTATTTTCTTTGTCGGCACTCAACCACGCCAGTCCAGGCCTTTTCTCGCTTTTCCTGCGTGTCAGCGATCTCCCAGCTCAGCGTTTGAGTGAGTTCTGTCCGGCCGGGGCCTCCTGTTGCTTGCGGGTGGATTTCACTTTGGAAGAGTATGTTGGAAATGACCATTGTCCGCACTGGACGTATTTCAAACATCGCCGAGTTTATAATGGAGAAGGCCAGCCACAGTATGTGTGGGTGCTTCTCAAGATATTGGCGTTACATTTGGAAGCAGTACGGGCGACACAGGCTATCGAAGACAGTCAAGATTTTAGTCTGGGCCAGTGGGCGATGAAGGTCCATGCTGCAGGTTCCCCTCTCTTGGCGTTCCAGTGGACGCACCCCGCGCAGGCATACATTCGAGAAATTCTCCGGCAGACAGTGGCTATGGTGGTGTCGTTTCACGACACAACGATCAACCATACGAGCCCTCAAGCCCAAGCCTTTACAGTTGGGCAGGTTCACATCATAGACCAGAACGACCAGGCAAGTGTTCATCATGCTGTTTTTCTACGAATGGAAGCTTTTGTTCTTTTGGTGGAAATGGAAATTATCGACGATGTCTCCACGTTTCTACAGAACAAGACGATGTGGTGGCATCCCTGGTGCAACATCATGAACTTAACCCGGCGGGTGACTGGGTGGAGACGCGGGCAGTTCAGTGATCTCCTCACTCCAGTCAGAGAACTCCGATTGACAGCGCCCACCCTATCCGGTTTCCACAGCTCACGAAGGCTTGTGCACAAGTGGGGTGGAGCACTCGATGATAAACAACGCCAAGCTGTCGAGGCCATGATTTCTCCCGCAAGGCTGGTTGTTGTGACGGGGCCGTTTCGTTGTGGAAAGTCATCGTCAATCGCTGTCATGACCATAGTCTCTTATCTCTCAAATGACGAAAGAACAATCCTCGTAGTGGCTGAGGCGAATGCCGCAGTCGATGAAGTTCTCCCCAAAATTGTGCGACTCAATGCGATCCCAAAGGGACGAATTCTCCGCATTGGGAAGTACACCGGTGCAAGTCACGAATTTAGAGACCACTACCTTGAGTGGAGATTGCACCAAGTGAGATTGGCCACACCAAGCCCGAAATGACCAACTTCGATATGGCTCTACGCGCCCGAAGAATCCGCGCCGAGGAATCCCGACTACTACAGTCAGCACGAATAATTCTAACCACTTTCTCGACGCTCGGCAGGGGAAATTTACAAGATCTTCAGTTCCACACTGCGATTGTTGATGAGGCTGGCCAACTACTCGACACCAGTCTATCATTGGTGCTGAAGTCAGAGCAATTATCAAAACTGGTGCTTTTTGGGGACGGATGGCAGCTCAAGGCATTTTCGTATCTCCCTGAGTCCATGCATGTGAGGTTTGAAGCTGGGGACCGGCCGCATCGGCTGCTCCTGTCTACGCTTCACCGAGCAGTCGAAAACCCTTAGGCAGCCACACACGTCATCGTCCTCGACACGCAATATCGCAGTGATGCGCGTATCGGTCGCTGGTTACAGCCATTTTACCCGATGCAGATTCATCACCGGGCCAAGACCGTCAAAGATTACCTCTGTGAATTTCAATTATGGGGCACCGAGACGGCGGACGCAGCACGGGTACTGCATTTTGACTGTGGGGATTTTTCCAAAACGACCATAGTCTCCCCTGGTCCGGTTGTTGTCCAGGAAAATATTCTTGAGGTCTGGCTGACTCTTGACTTGCTTCTGCGTCTTTCGGCATTTGGCCAGAGATTTTTTGGCCGAACGAGTCGTCGCGACCTACCGCGCAAACATGTATTGGTTACATCGCCCTACAAGGCACAGCGTGCACTCATTAACCAGTATGTCATGACACCAACCAACATTGGGTTTTGGCAAGATCAGCTAGAAGTGGAAGTCCAAACTGTGGATGGGTGTCAGGGCCGAGAGTGTGATGTGACCATGGTCTCTTTGGTTAGAACTGGTCCCACGGATCAGCTTGGCTTTTTACGCGAGCATGCGGAACGATCATTGGTGGCGCTGAGTCGAGCTCGTGAATATTTGTTCGTCCTGGCGAACGAGGAAGCTTTTGCAAAGATGGAGGTGTGGGCCGAGCTCTTTGCTGGCCCCATGACAATCTAGGCGCCAAGTCCGTCCGCACTCACTTCAATCAAGAAGAAGCTCTGCAATGGCTCAATGACGAGGTGCTCCACATCAATATCCACCAGCATGGCTATACCATGCAGGTGGGGGGCGGCTGTGGTGAAGCGCCAGCTCGTTCCCACATCTCACGTTTCCTTTTTGGGAAAAATCATGGGCGGAAGTAGAAATTTGCAATGTGTGAAGCGTCGCTCGTAACTTCTCGGAATGAGGGTTGCCAGCTCGTGCGACGCCTTGGGCCAAGATCCCTGGTAACG
>JAADYI010001127.1:0-10017 GCA_023338185.1 Lagenidium sp. CBS 127285 | reverse complement strand
GTGTGGTGTGCGATGCATGCGACCGTGCGTGCTCATGCTGTGATCGCCATTGCATACGACACGACACAGCACGACCCTGGAGCAATGGCTCCTTGCATCCCAACGGCACTCTTGCATCATTCCATTGTGTAAACAAACAACTCCTAAGACTGCCAAATCACACGGCCTCTGTAGTGGCGGTCCCTGCCACCGGGTCCCCCTTACGCTTACGCTTACGCGGCGTCGGCTGGGCTTGGAAGAGCGCCTGGATCTCGTCGTTGGTCTTGTTGGTCGTGTCCGGGAGGAGCCGGAACGTGAGGGCCCCAAAGACCCCAAGGAGCGCGACGTACGGCACGAGGGCAAAGGCCCCGAGGGCGTCAGTCACGTACGGGAAGATGACCCCGAGGACGAGCCCGACGCCCCAGGACTGCGCGAGGGCCAGCGCGGCCCCATACGAGCGCAGGGCATTGGGGAACAGCGAGACCACGACCACGTACGAAATCGGGGCAAAGCCCGACGCGTAGAGGACCACGTACAGCGAGAGCGAGGTAATCGCCGGCACGGCCCGGCCGGCCCAGAGGGCCGCCGTCACCGCGAGCCCGCACACGATCATCGCTCCCTGGCCAAAGAGGATGGTCCTCCGGGTCCCGAAGCGCGTGCCCACGTGGCCGGAAAAGAGACTCGGGAGGAGGTACATGACGGCGATGATCAGCGAGCCACTGCGGGGGTCGCTGAGGCCGGCGATCTTGAACATGGAGCTCGAGTACATGAAGATGAGGTTGATCCCGGCCATCTGCAGGGACATGATGATGGTCATGGCCGTGAGCGTCTGGCGGCGGACCCCAGGGGCAAAGAGCCCGCGCCAGGGCCCCACGCCGCCGCGCGGTGGGGCGGTGGCGGCGGTCGAGATGTTGAGCCAGTCGAGGGCCGTCTGGACGTGCGCGGGGCCAAAGAGCCGCGTCAGCTCCCGCTCGGCGTCCGCCTGCCGGCCCCGGAGGAGCAGCCACGACGGGCTCTCAACCATCACTGACGGCGCCGCGAGGACGAAGGGCCCGCACCAGAGGATCGGCCCCGCGGCCAAGTACCGCCAGCCGTGGGTCGTCTTGGCGAAGAACATGGCGCCCGTGACGAGGACTGTCCCGAGGCCCATCGACATGGAGAAGAGCACCCCGAGCTTGCTCCGGAGGTGCGGGGGCGAGACCTCGTTGATGTAGCCATTGGGGAGCGTCGTGGCGATGCCCCCGCCAAAGCCACTGAACAGGCGCCCGAGGATATAAACCCCCGGGGTCGGGGCGAGGGCCTGAATCAGCGCCGCGACGACGATCATGGCGGTGTTGGCGATCGCCAGGCGCTTGCGGCCGTACTTCTCCGAGAGGCGCCCACAGAGGAGGCAGCCGAGGACCCCACTCGCGAGCAGAACGTTGACGATGAGCGTCCACTGCCAAGGCGAGTGGCCCGGGAACATGAGGCAGGTCCCCGGTTCCACGGGCCGGGCACTGCAGTCCTTGGTGTTGTGGAAGCCCGTGTAGTTGATCTGGGCCATGGCCCAGCTGACCTGTGCGCTCGGGAGGACCATGAGGAGGCAGCTCGCGTACAGCGTCCAGCGTCCGGTGAGCGGTGCCGACGGTGGAGGATGAGCGAGTTGCTCGGCCTTGACGCCGCCATCCTCGACATGGCTACCGATAGTCTTCGAGTGCCGTGGTGTCGAGGTCGAGTCGAGGTGGCGAACGTACGCCGTGTGGCTGAGCTCGTCGGGGCCCTGGGGGTCGTTGCTCATCGTGCGCGAGAGGATGAAGCAAAGTGACCGGTCGAGAACTACACGCACACTCCATCGATCGATGCAGCGAACGTCCCAGGGAAGGCCCGTCGTCTCTTCCTGCGGCAGCATTCAGCATTCACGTGCTTGGTGGATGGGCGGGGCTTGGGACCAGGACTGCCCACGAATCACATTGCGTCACGAGAACAAATGGGTAAATGGGTGGGGGGCGCACACACAGACAGAGCAGAGTTGATGCGTGTGGCATGGCACGACACGCTGCATGCATAACCGCAGCACATTATACAAGATGACGCAAAATCATCATTATCATTCGGGGTGCGGTTGCCATCCACAAGACGACGGCGGCCAACTCACTCGGGGCTTGGTGACTTTTAAAAGAAGAAGAACAAATGATGGCGGGTTGAATGGCTGCATGGGGGAAAAATCCCCATGAGAATGAGCAATGCGCGTGCTGCGACGATCCGCTGGTCGATCGCGATGGGCCTTTTTGAGTTTATTCTGATCACAGTCCGTTCCCCCCGCCCCCTCCCCCTCCGAGGCGTCAAGTCACGACCAAGACGCGTTCGTGTTCGCGCGTCTCCTGTAGTTGTCCATGGTGCCGACATCCTCGTCCGTGTCCTCGTCCTCCACTGTGGGGTGGAGCAAGCGCCTCGGGATGGTCCTCACTGGCTACGGATCCCTCCGAGCGCGGTATTCGGTCGCCAAGTTCATGGACTTTGATGACTATCGCCGAAATACGAGTTATGGTCGCGTCGCGCTGGTGCTGCTGCTCACCCCCGGGCCGTGCCTGGTCTTCTCCCTCGTGCCGCTCTTCGCGCCCCTGTCGGATCCATCATTGGGGGTCTTTCATGATGTCGGGTATCCGATCTTCTTCATGCTCACGCTCGGCTCCATCACATTTGGCTGCAACCTCCAGATTCGCGCGGCGGCCAACGTCTCCCACAAGCACTACACCAACGTCGATGCATTTGTGAGCTCGGTTCTCGGCGCCGCGCACTTGCTCGCGACGACGGCTGTGTTGGAGCGGGTCTGGCGTTTCCCCGTGCCGTTTTCGTGGGTAACCTTGTTCGTGCCGTGGCTCATGTGTGTCCTCTGGGGCAACATCCTCTTGTTGCGTGGTCGCCTGCGGGATCCCACGACGATTCGTGGCCCCGTGCTGTCGTATCTCCCGTCCTTCTTCTTCCAAGCTTCGCAAGTGATCATCTATCCCGCATTCTCCGCGGTTTACGAGATCGCCAGTGAGTGGGAACGCGTTGCATTGACGCTGCTGTTTCCCGTGATCAAGCACTTTGTGAAGCGAGGGCTCCGATGGTTCACGTTGCACCTCGAATACTTCACCGAGGAAGTCGCGGTCACGGGTGTCGAAGTGTGTTCGTCCATGTACCAAGCCATGATCATGCAGAACACGTCATCGCCGATTGCGACGGCCGTTGTCATTGGCATCGATGTGATTCAAGGGATGGCCTCAGTCAAGCTCTTCATGGACAAGAGGTCTGACATCCCGCAGCGAGATCTCATTGAGACGGCGTCGGCGTACCTTCGACTGAACGAAGGTGCAGTGGACGCTCGCGAGCTCGCGCAGTTCGCGTCGGTCAAAGGCGTTCGGCGGTCCGCGGCAATTGTTCCGGGCGCAAGTCCTCTGGTGGCATTCACCTGCGCGGGTGGCGACATCGCATCAATGGCGACAACTGGGTCGGACAAGGCGGCTGCAGACTCGTTGCATGCCTGCTATCGTTCACAAATGTCCGACCATCACAAACTGGTGGTGACGCAGGCACTAGAGACAATGGTGGCGGCGGAGACAATTCTCCTCGTTGAGTACATCGAAGTGATGATTCCGATGGCAAATGCGATCTTCTTGGCGGTGAGCTCTACGTTGCCGTCTGCGCGATTCAACCCGAGACTTCGATCGTTCTACCACAACATGGCCGAGTTGGAGAGCACCCTCACGAGTTTGCTGCTGTACACCTTTCTCCAAGGCCTCAGCGTTGTCGCAATGAATCTGGTCATGTGGTACCGCTTTCGGCTCTCTGCGACGCATCATCTCGCCTTCATCTTGGAACGGCACTCGTGGTCGATCCAGGGCAAGCTCATTTCATGGTGCACGGCATTTCTCCACTTTACGGCAATGCACTTTGGTACGCTTTGCATCGTTGTCGCGCCCGCGTTGTTTGTCGACATTGACAACAAACAAAACATGCAATGGATAGGTGTGGATTTCACATTCCGCTTCCAGTTCACACTCGACGATCAGAGCCGTGGATAATTGACGACGAGGGACATGTGCAAGACCTGAATGCCAAGTGACCGACTTGGTTAGGTCGTCTTCTCACGAATCCCCACGTCGTGACGACATGCGATCAGGATCATTCGCGTCGTGGAAGTGTCGGATTGCATGGAACGAGGAGTCCCATTGCAGGTAAACAACGTCCGAGTGGTGGATTAACGAGCGTCACACAAAAAAACCTTTGATCCACATGAACGATCGTGCCAGGGGACAGCAACTAGAGGCTCGTCGTGTGCCCTCGTGTCGAGGCTGGAAGCTCTCGATCCTCCGTGAGGCCTGCAAGTGGTGGGCCGTCCGCTGGGGAGATAAACTCATGCACCGGCAGCCGCTTGGGCTCCAAGAGCCCGTGGTAAAAGTTCCCCCGGACGGCTGTGTCGAACTGGAAGGCCCCGACTTCGCGGTTGGAGAGGACTCGGTGGGTCGGCCCGCGGTGGGGGCTCTTCTGGAGTCGGCGGAGCAACGTCACGACCGCGGCGACCGTCGCATCGCTCGTCCTCGCGCCGACGGTGATCTCCACGGGCGGGATCAGAACGCACGGGTGGAAGAAGCGCACGCCAAGGAAGCGCTCAGGACGGCTGAGCTGCTCCCTGCGTGCGGGTCGCCGCACCAAAGCGTGACGTGGTCAGTAGTGACATGATCATCATCCCGCGTGTCCGTTTCCGTTGTCAGCAACGCACTGGATGCTGTCGATGGTGAGTTCGATCGTGCTCGTCGCGAGAATGGTCGTCGGCGGCAAGAGCCGCTCGAGGGACCGGAAGAGCTCGACCTTGGCCTCGAGCTTGTCGGGGATCTGCCCAGACAACCCAACACGGTGGATGACGATTCCGATTCCCGACCACCACACGACCGGGAGTCCACGTACGGCCTCGAGGACGAGCGACGCCCCTTGGCACTCGTTGAGGTCCCGGACGACGCGGATGTTGGCGCTTGCCCGCGTGAGCATGCTCTTGGTCACGTAGCCCAGGTGGAGCATCGGGTTGAGGAGCTCATAGGTGAAGGACGCGAGCTGCACGGCCTCGCCCCAAGAATGCAAACAGGCCCCGTCGCGTCAGTGGCGTCGACGTCTACAGGAGGAGCAGGCTCCTACACGTCCACACGCACCGCGGCCCCCGCGAGTGGGTTGGTGTCGCACACGAGCACGCGGACCCCAAGCAGCGAGAGATCGAGCGCGAGGCAGCGGCCGAGGAACCCCGCGCCGATGACCGCGACGGTCGTCGCCCCCGCCTGCCGCTGGAGGCTCTCGCTGAGATAGGCCGAGTCCGATACCGGCGTCGGTCGCGGGGGCGCCGCCGCCGCCGTCTCATTCGCCATGCCGCCGTGCCCCATGCTTGCTGCTCGCCGATCACAACAATGATGATGCCAACTGCGATCTCAAAGAGAACTGTAACCCAGGCGGGTTACGTTTTTGCCACATGAAGTCTGGGAGGTGGGTCCATCTGGATGAGCTCGCGATGTCAATTTTGCATTTGCCATCATCAGCTTCTTTCTTGCTGCGGTTGATCGCATTGCATCGATGCGCAGGGTCACGAGTCAATAATACCGCCGCGCAATTCGCGTGGCCGCCCACTTGCGCCCTTCACGTATAGCGAAGGCCCCATTCGTTCCGAGGCCAGAGTCGTGATGACGGTCGGCCCAGGAGCGACGCCGTCTGCGTGGGACGACAGCATTGGCCCCCCACGATCCCCGCATCAACCGCCAGGGCGCAGGTGGCGGCTCGCCCAGGCGGCGATGGGCTACGGTGAGACCCGCCACCGGTACTCGATCAACAAGTTCAGGGACTGGGATCACTACTGCCAGAATACGAGCTCGTGGCGGGTCGCGGTGGTGATCCTGCTCACCCCCGTCCCCAGTCTCCTCATCTCCCTGGCGCCACTGCTCATCTCACTTCCGGTGCTGTCCGCGGGGATGTTTGGGGGCATTGGATTCCCCATGTACTTTGTTGCGACGCTCGGGGCCATCTCCTTTGGTGCGAATTTCCAGGTCTGTGGGGCCACGTGCCTGCCGTCGGAGCTGTACACCACGCGCGACGCCCTGCTCAGCGCGGTAATCACTGCTGTGTTGACATTTTCTGTGCCCGCCCTGATGGGTTCGCTTTGGCGCTTTCCCGTCCCATTCCTGTGGGCATTTTTGGCCACACCGTGGTTGTTCTTCTTGGCACTAGCGAGCATGATCGTCATGGGTCGGCGCTCACGGGATCCACGATATTGGAAGCCCATAATGGCGTTTCTTCCTTCCGTTGTTCTTCAAGCTCACCAAGTCATCATTTATCCGGCATACTCCGCCATGTATGTATCAAGCGGCCGGTGGAAGCAAGTGTTCCTGACATTTTTGTTTCCGGTGTTCAAGTTCTTTATCAAGCGCGGGGTCTGGTGGCTCTCTCGGCACCTCAAGGATATGGCCCAAGATGTCACCGTAGCTGGTGTGGAGGTCTGTGCGTCCATGTTTCAAGCCATGATCATGCAGTCAACACCTTCAGCTCTGACCACGGCATTGGTGATTGCAGTCGACGTCGTCCAGGGGTTACTCGTTGTTACGATTTTCAGTGGCAAAGAGAGCGATATTCCCCAAACCGAGCTCATCCGCTCTGCTCGCGAGTACATCATCCGGCAGGCACCTGGGAACATCAAGGAAGAGTCACTTGCGGCATTTGGGTCAAGGAAGTGGTTTCCGAATTTGTTTCGGGGTCGAGAGGTTCGCCAGAGTCCAGTAACTGCACCGTTTACTGCTTGCTCATCGACAAAAAATGATGCGCGACGACTGTGCCAAGCCTTGGAATGCGTCTCCGCGGCGGAGGCGATCCTCCTCGTCGAATATATTGAAGTGATGATCCCCATCGCCAATATGATCCATATCGCCATCGCATCCCACTTGGACTCTGCTCGATTCAACCCGAAATTGCAGCCATTTTACAATAACCCTGGCGAGCTCATGATGGCGCTGAGAAGTCTGGGACTTTACATGGTATTACAAGCCTTTAGTATGATCGCCATGCAGTGGGTGATGTGGCACCGATTTCGTGTGTCGGCTTCGCACCATCTTGCGTTTGTGTTGGAACGTCACGTATGGTCCTTTCAAGGGAAATTGATATCTTGGCTGACTTGTTTTTTCCACTTTACAGTCGTTCACTGGGGTATGTCTGTCATGCGCACTTGCCGTCCAAAACATATCTGAACATCACTGTTGCAGGAGTCGACTTTTCGTTTCAATTCAAGTTCAAAGTTATTCCGCGAGATCCATAGCGTCGCCAACTACACAGTAGAACTTCCTTGTCTCAACGCTGTTTATGGTGGCGGTTCCGGTACGTTGTTTTCCAGTGCGAGCTTCCGGGACATGAAACTTGCCTTGGAATGTGTCATAAATCTTCATGGTCGACTCATGGTTGAACGCAAGCTCAGGATGGCGGCAGAATGAGAATGAAATGTGTCATCACTGGCGGCACGGTTCTACGATCGCGTTGTGTCTCATTCCAGTTGTCAAACACGATGGCTGGGGCTGGGAAAAGTGACAATGGAGCCGAGTCGCATGAGTCCCTCACATTCATTAGTCTCGTAACTTCATTCTCTCGACACAAACGTCAAGTTCCGTCCGGTCGGGTCGCGAGGATGGCCTGAAAGTCGAATCGGAAGGAAAAATCGGTCCCTGCAGGGAGCATGCTCGTGCATCCCGGTGAGCGGTACAGGCATCCCAAAGCCCCAAGGCAACAATTACGCACCGTAGTGGATGACTGTGAAGAGAGACATGAACGGCAGCCAGGCGAGCATCTTGCCGAAGATGGAGAGCGCATGGTACTCGAGGGTGAAGGCAAGCTGGTGGACCCCCGAGAGCCCAAAGCGCCACCGCAGGACCACATCGATGGCCACGAGGGACAAACCCTGGAGACCTGCGTAGAGAAGAACCGAGAGGATCGCCGACTGGAGGGCCGGGGGGTGCTCGTAGAGCCCCCAGAGCTTGGTGTTGTATCGCGCCGACCCTAGCTGGCAGCTGATCCCGAGGTAGCACGCGTGCAAGACGGGGATCGCGACCTCAAAGTACTCAACGAGGAGAATGCCCTCGGCCGCGGCCAGGAGCCGCCGGGTCTCGTCAACGGCGGTCGCCTCCATGATGGTGGTCGCCGTCAGTTTTCTTGCTGCTGACGATGGCGTTCGCTCGGGTGGTGCCAGCTCCGGTGCCTTTGCGCTCGGTGCCCTTGCGACTGTCGGTGCCTGGTCGAGGTCCGGGAACGTGGACCGCCGTCTCCGGGGGGTGAGCTTCTGCAGGACCGACGAGAGGAGCTGGCGGCGGGGCCGGCGATCGAGAAGGATCTTGACGGCCACGAGGCCGAGGAGCACGTCGACCCCCATGACGACGGCGATCGCGATCCGGGACCGGGAGCTCTGGAGGACCATGGACTGGTACAAGGACGCCGAGATCTCGACCCCCGAGACCCCGACCTCGATGCTAAAGTCCCCGAGGTGCCGGGTGTAGCGCCGGCAGAGGCGCATGAGCGCGAGCTTGAGTACGGGGAAGGTGAGGGCCTGGAGGATCTGGTGGGCCGTCGTGCCGTGGTCAAAGAGCACCGAGAAGGCCGGATAGAGGGCCACCTGCGCCGACTGCACGATGAGCGCCGGGAGGTACCGGAGGATCGCCGGGAGGAGCGTCGGGTCCCGGTGGAGCCGGCGCCCGAGGACGAGCCCGTGGGCCGCGGCGAGGGCCAAGACGACGATCTGCGCGCCGAGGATCCACGACATGGGCACAGGAAAGCGCCAGGCAAAGGCCAGTACGAGCATGCACGGGACGTGGAGGAGGCTGGTCACGAGGGCGATCCGCGCGCACTCGGCGATCGAGAGCGTCTCGTGGGGCATCTCCGCCCCGGCCTTGGTGTGGAGCATCACCCCCAGGCAAATCATCGTCGTGGCCACGAAGCCGTGCACGGCAAAGCCCGGGGCGTTGGCCGCGATCCCCGCGCGGGGATCCGCGAGGGGGATGAACGTCGGCAGGAGCATGATCCCCAGCCCCGCGATCGGCAGCCACAGGAGCGCCCGGAGGATCCGCCACGACGTGGCCCGGGCGCGAAAGGTCTCAAAGGCCGCGAGCTTGTCCACGGAGAAGCTCGGGGGTGCCCCCACGAGCGTTGCATTGTCAGTGCTGCTGGTGGTGGTGGTGGTGGTGTCGGTCGTCGTCGTCGTTGTCGTCAGGGTCATCGACGTGGAAGACAGTGACGATGACTTGGGGATCACGCGGATCGTCGACATGCTCGTGAGCAACAAGCAGCGAAAGTGGTCGGGGGGCGAGTGACAGCGCTAGCTCCCAGTTGGGGTCGGGCATCGGACGGCGACATGGCCGTCCGCCCACTGCCGCGGGACATATTAGTACATCGCAATATCAACTCCTCAGGTGGTCATAAGACTGGTCTTGTAGATAATCGTGGCTATTCTCAGTCTCATCATGATAATCCCCGACCCACACACACGCACCGTCGACCCGGTCGAAGTCGGCCTCAATCGGCAATCAAGACGTCGGCCCCAGTCGCCAATCCAGACGTCGGCGAGCACCACTCGAATCCAATCAAAACCCAGGTCGGCGTAATAGTAAAGCATGTCATTTCTAATGCAAAAAACTGCCCGCGGCCGCGCACCAATAAACTAGAGCAGCCGTGCGCAAGCACCACTGCCTTCCGAGCATTCCGACACTGCGCGCGGGCTAATGCAAAGAAGATGAAAGAGGGGGGTGAGGCTTGGGGGGAGAAGAGATCACACACGCACGCATGGTCCACACAGCACGGGGCTGGCCGACCACTTAGGCCTTGTACTCAACGCCGGTGACCTTGCCCAACATCTTAAGACGGTTCGAGTCCATGACGGCGATACGGGCAAGACCCTGGCAGTTGTCGAAGGTGTCGAGGTAGAGGAGAGCAGTGGGCTCAAAGACAACCTCGGCCTGCTCGAACTGCGAGAGCTCCTCCGGGTTCTCAACCTTGACGTTGCCAGTCTTC
>JAADYI010001126.1:0-10022 GCA_023338185.1 Lagenidium sp. CBS 127285 | reverse complement strand
GATCTGCATCGGGAAGGCGAACAAAAAGTTGTCGCGGCTGTCGACGACGTTGTAGCAGTAGCCATATCTGCTCGTGCGCTTGCACTTGTTCCGGATACTCCAGAAGATGAGGATCTTGCCCCGGAGGGCCCCGAGCACGACGTCCTTCGCGGCCGTCGTCCCGGGCGAGAACCAGACACCGGGATACCTCGCGATGTAGTTGTCGTCGACAACCTTCTGGAAATTGGCAATTTTGCCCTTCTCGACCTGGAGCCGCATGACGAGGCCCTCGCTCGGGTGCGCCTGGAGAAACGTGATCATGGCCGTCACGGCGTCGTCGAAGTTCATCGCCAGATACACACGTCCCCGTGGAACATGCAGAGGCGGTTGGTGGTGTCTTGACACACCCCGACGCGCATGTCAAAGTACCGAATGCCGTGCTCGAGTTGCTCCGCGATCGTCCACTTCTGGGTGATCGTCCAAGGACCTCCCGCCATGGCGAAGGGATTGTCAATCGACAGCGCGCACGAGTCGTGGGTCCCGGGGAGAACCATCGCGGACACGCGGGTGTCGCTGCGGACGCTGGCCATCCACGACGCTGCTGGGGGAAGGGACGAGTCGAGCGCCATCGCGGATCGCGCGAAAAGCGGCAGCACCGCGCCGATGAAGAGCGACACGGCCCAACAGCGCGTCATCCTTGGCCGTCTTTGACGTTGTCGTCACGCAGATTGCACAATGACAGCTAGCAAAAGGCCGGGGCTGTTGGGCTGGTTTGTTGATATAACCAGCACGGTGCCTCGTGGCGTCGCTGCCCCTTGGATCGCGACGTTTCCCATCTTCGGCAAACTCTCAGCGTCCGTTTGTGTGGAATCAGAAGAGCGAGTCCAATCATCTCGATGCACATCGCGGTGGCCTTTTGAACCCCGCTCGCTGCCAGCGATACGATGACGAGGATCCCCGTGTGTTTTCATCCAAGCGTGAAAGACCTGGCCGCAACTCTTCCCTTCCTCCAGTCTGGGGGCCGGGCCGGGGCCGTCGCCTGGTGGCAACGGACTGAGTCAAAGCCACACGAATGAGTCAAGTCTCGGGGGGTGATTGGCTTGGGTTTGCTTTTGCCTTGCCTACTTCCCACGGCGCTATGGTAGCGGCTGACGTCAAGTTCTCAATCGAGCCACAGCACCAAGTTCAGGGCCAAGTTGAGCTACTCATAGGCGACGACAGCATCGACTCGGATATCGTGGAAAACACAAGGTCGCGCTTGGACGCCATCCACCATAATCTATCCAAAATGTGAATGGTGGTGGGCCTCTCACGACGTGTTGTCGTCGGGTTTGGAGATGAGGGCGATTCGCATGAGACCGAGTGAAACGTCAGTCAACTCAAGAAAGACCGCACGGATCACACAACGACACACGTCATCGATTTCGTTTGGGCCCCTCTCTTGCCCAACTTGCTCGATGCCGGTGGTCGTGAGAGGCAGCGGGAATGGTGATTTCGTATCCGCACGAGGCGTCCGGATGATGCCGGTCAGCTGCTCGTGCGCGTTGCTGCTAGCAGGCAGGACAAGAACTGGCAAAAGCACATACGCAGCCCTGACTTCTCGTATCTGGTCTGTGCCACGAATTGCCCCGAAGCGACGATATCGCTCAGAGCCCCGCAAGGTCGTCGTGGTATATACTCCAGCGCGAACATGCTACCATCCTGGGGCCATAGCTCACCGGCCAAGTAGAACATTCAGCCCCCAGAGCAGCATCAGGGGAGGGATCAAGTCGTTGTCACTAGAGGTAGGGTCCATGCATTGATTGATTCATTGAGAAGAGGGGGCGAGGCAGCAATCGTCGTGCGTGCCGTGCGCACTACTCGTCGGGGATTGCCGCTGGGGGGTCGAAGCGGGGACGGCGAGGTCGATCCTCGAGTCGACGTCGTTTTTACCCCCGTCGAAGGTTGGGGGTTCTTATGTTAAGCGGCAACACGAGGTGGCGCGACAGCGTCGTCTTGATGAGCGTGTGAATGAGCTCATCCGATGGAAAGTCCATCGACACGATGCCCTTGGCCATCGGGTTCCGTTGGAGGATCGCATTCGCGAGGGGCACGACGATGCCGGCAGTGACGGCGATGGGGTTCCCACCCACGACCCCCGACGTCGGGTTCTCGTACCACCCGGTGATATCCGCTCGCGACGACGCGATCGCGCGATCGCGAATCCCATCGAGGAGTTGAATGGGCAACGCGAAGATGTAGTTGTCGCGGCTGTCGACGGCGCTGTAGCAGTAGCCAAAGCGGCTCGTGAGCTTGCACTTGTCCCCCATGCTCCAAAAGACGAGGATCTTGCCCCGGAGATCCCCAAGCACGACGTCCTTCGGGTCCGTGGCCCCCGGCGAGAACCAGAAACCGGGATACCGCGCGATGTAGTTGTTCTCGACAAACTCCTGCAACTTGGGGACGTCGCCCTTCTCGATCTGAAGCCGCATCACTAGCCCCTCGCTCGGGTGGGCACGGAGAAAGTTGGTCATGGCCGAGAGGGCATTATCAAAGTTCATCGCGAGATACACGTCCCCGTGGAACATGCAGAGGCGGTTGTTAGTACCCTCGCACACGCCCACGCGCATGTCAAAGTAGCGGATGCCGTGCGCGAGCTGCTCGGCGATGGTCCACTTCTGGGTGATCACCCAGGGACGTGCCGCTAGGACCAGTGGGTTCTGCGTACGACGAGCGCACGAGTCGTGGGTCCCTGGGAGAACCATCGCGGAGACGGGCGTGTCGCTGCGGACTTTGGCCATCCACGACGCCGTGTCGAGCGGCGACAACTCGAGAGCCGCGATGGACCCGGTGAAGAGGAGCACGACGGCGAAGAAGAGCGATGCTTGGGGCTTGGCGCGGATCATCTTGATTCGTTCTTGGCTTGCGGTCGATGGCGCAGATTGCACAATGAGAGCTGGGAACCCAAGTGGATTTCCGTCGCGGGAGCAAGGTGGCCGGGGATGCCTCGACTTCAAACGGCGGCCTTCAGCGGCGCCGCCTCTTGCCGTCGGCCGCCCCCCCCCCCTGGGCTACGATTCCAGTTGAGGATGAGTGGTTCGCGTTGACCGAGCTTGCCTTCCACGCTTGGTTACAAGTGTGCTCGGACGGATCCGCACACGGCGAACAGATCCGTGACGTCGCCTGGTTTTAAGACCACGATCTCGGCCTTGATTACGTTGATATCCTGATGGAGAGCGTTTGGTTGCATGCAGCAGCAACGTTGATGGAGGGCACGTGCCCGCTGGTCGTTTCTAAATGCCAAACTCGCTCACTCTCCGTCATATTCACTGACTGAACACACGTATCTTTGGTATATCGTGGGCCTCGAGTCTACTGCAGACTGACTGCTGTTGTGGATCTCCGGAGCGTGGAACAAACGGGAACGGGTGCTTGCGTTGTCGTTTTACGCTTCCGTGGAGGCCGGCCCCTCAAGATACGCCCTGCCAGGAGTCGCCGATGTGCGGTTGGCGCTGCAGAGAGACGGTCGCGACTGGTCAATTCGGCCGGATGCAAGCGATCGGATCATTTTCGACTGCTGCTCTTGTTTCAGACACACACGAATAGCAGCTGCGCTTGTCCTCACACCATGTATGTGCATAATAATTTGGGAGATGATTGGGGGGGGTGCTTCAACGACATGGCCTTGCTGTGGAGAAAGACTTCAATCGACGTATGCCAGCGCCAAAGAAAATGGGGGGCGGGGGCACAGATCTCTACTAGATCTCGACTTGGTTCCTCGACAATTTTTGTCTGATGGTATACTTCTTAAGAGACAATTCTGTATTTGCACTCGAATACGCGTTACGCATGTCAACAACTTGTACGAGTCCCAGAGCGCGCGCGTCCTGTGCATATTACTAACCGGGCCGCATTTGCAAGTGACTTCAGGAGAAAGATCGAGAGGAGGTATTTTGAAATTTAGAAGGTTAGCGTCGATTTTGCCTCAGTGGCCGTTTTAGAAGTCCAAAGCTCTCGTATCCACGGAGTCTATCCGGACTGAAAACTCGTATCTTTGGCAGAGCCCACGGCGGCATCTCGAAACTGCAGCGGAGCATGGAAGAAACAGGGCCGAACGCTTTATTCCCTGGGCGCCTCCTCTCGATTTGCCTTGCGAGGAGTCGCCGATCTGCGGCTCGTACACCGTGTACGTGTACGGTACACGAGCCTAGATGGTTGGCGACTGGTCAACCTTCAAGAGAATGAACAATTGTACAGTACAGTCGAACTTCGACCGCCCCCCATGTTGGAGACAGACACGATTGGCAGCTGCGCTTGTCCTCACACAATCTATGTGCACAATGTCACATTGTGCCACACCCCCACAGCACACATTGAATGTGTGCTGTGGGGGTGTGGCAAGAACAGGATCGGAGCTGGCGTCAGGGTCTTGCGGAGGAGGATCCCAAAACCAACGTCCAAGACCGTCGAGTAGGGGCAACGGCGACACTGGTTCCCAACGAGATGGACCGCTGGTGTGTGCGGCTTCCGATGCAATAGTGCCCCCAAATTGTGTCCCTGTTATGCACTACAAAAATACCTCCCCCCGAGTAGCGTTGTGTGCATAACCAGGCCACGTTGGATACGCATATCAAGAAAATCCATACTATCAACTCAAGAGAGAAAGATCGAGGTGATTTTCATGATTTTGAAAGTCGCACAGTACGGAAGATCTCACTGACGCGACGCGCCAACTGTGGTCCAAGTTCGAACGGTCGTGGGGCGCTCTTCGTGTTCACTTGTGGTAGCGGGAGACGGTCGCATCGATGAGCATCCCGATGAGCTCATCCGACGGGAAATCCATCGACACAATGCCCTTGAACATTGGCTGCGAGCGGAGGATCCCGACGGCACGAGGGACGACCTCTCGGGCCGTGTCGATGATCGACTTGACCAGGAGCTTGAAGGGCCCGAGGTAGTGGTGCGTGAGGCCGGACGTCGGGTTCTCGTACCACCCGGTGATATCCGCGCGCGACGAGGCCGCTGCGCGGTCTCGGAAGCGGTTGAGGAGCTGATCGGGGGTGTCGAACTCATAGTCGTTGCGCATGTTGACGACACCGTAGCTGTATCCAAATCGACTGGTGATCTTGGCAGGTCCCTGGTCCCAAAAGATGAGGGTCTTGCCCCGGAGATCTTGGAGAGTGACGTCCGTCGGCTTCTTGCCGTTGGGGATGAACCAGCGGTCGGGGTTGTTGTTGAGATATGTGTTCTCCACGACCATTTGGAAGTTGGGGACGTCACCGCGGTCGACTTTGAGGCGGATGACGATTGCTTCACTTGGATGCCCATCGAGAAAGTGATCGATGAACGTGATGGCGTTCTGGAACGTCATCAGCACGGGCACGACGTCGTGGAACATGCACAGTGTGTCGATGGGTAACATGCACTGCCCCACGCGCATGTCCAAGTAGCGGATCCCGTGTTGGAGTTGCTCGGGGAGACTCAATGACTGGGCAATCACCCAGCCGTCGCCTGTCTTGATGGCGGACTTGCTGGCCGCAGAGTCGTGCGTGCCGGGCAAGACCATTCGATAGGCGGGTGTGTCATCGCGGACGAACGACATCCAGGATTCCACGGGGACCGACGCGGCGAGTGTCGTGCTGTGGCCACCAAGGGAAAGCATGGAGAGAAGAGCGGCGGTGGCGCCGATTCGGAGCAACTTGAGCATCTTGGCCGGCCAGAAGAACTTGAGGCGCTTGGGAAATACTTGTGGCTCGTAGCGCAACGTGCGAAATGCTACAAGAGCCAGGAGAGCGAGCACGCCCACAGATACAATTGCACAAACAACCTAGAGACCATCGATCGACATTGATCCGTCGGATCCAAATATCGTCTAGAGGAGCGGCTGAAAAGGTGCATGAAATAACCTCGACGCACGGATTCGATCTCGTGGATCTCGTGGTTCCAACTCTTGGCAACTCAATGGAAACCAAGAGCAGACTGGGCGGTCGGCATCTGCCACGATAGGTCATCGCAGCTCTTGCACAGGCAACTGGTGTCGAAATCGTAGTGGAAATCTCACCGATAGAGCTGCATGCTGCCAAAAGTGCTTTACCCGTTGCAGGATTGTTTCTTGCCCATGCATACGCATTCTTTTTATCGACGATCCCCCAATCGTTCTGTTTTAAGCTATGCGACTGGTGCATCCGCGCGCTCGCCGTGCGAATCCAGGAATCCTGGTCGAGTGTGCAGGTCCCCTTGAAATTTTGCAACAGACATGCTGGAAGCAATCTTGAAGTCGCAGTAATCATTCAAAGCGCGGCAGCAGTCTCAATCTCCTCTTGCACGCGACCCCTCGTTTGGGAATCGTGCGGTTCGCGAGCTACTCTCGGCAGACGCTGGCGTAGATGTATGGGGATTGTAGCGGGAGGGTCGCAAGCGCCGTAGACCGTTCGTTCGTGCGTGCGTGAGCGTCCAATCCCGCCCGCACCTGGGCTCAGGGTACAGCTTCCGTCAGCCGGGCCAGATATTCGTGAACGTGCCTCTTCACCCTGGCGATGACCAGTGGCCATCGGGTGCTTGATTGCAAGTAGTGCCCGCTGCGCAAACAAACATGAACCAGTTCGCTGTTGGAAAGGACAAGTGGAGATCAGCAGCCGCCTCTTCTCTTGCTGTGGCAATGCCGTGAGGAGTCGGGTCATCGCCAGCTCGTTGGGGCGACGATTGATGCGAAGCGTCAACATGCGAACGCGATGTTCTTTATTGGCGCCTGCCAAGTGGCGCCGACTGGTCAAACTCGAAAAGCTACGCATAACATGTATCGATCCTGACGTGGGTTAACAACCACCTCACAGGGCGGTTGTTAACGATGGGGGTTCGAAAATCAGGGTGGTTGTTAACGATGTGGGTTCGAAAATCATGATGGCTGTGGATTGGCTAAAATTGAACGTCATATTTGGAAAGATGATATTTGTCATATTTCTAGTCAAACGAAGTTAGTAGAAATAAATGGAAATAAACGGAAGCTATCTTCAAAAACCACCATTGCGATCTTGTTCTTAGACGTTGAATCTCAAGCTTCCCCGCACAATTCAAGGCGAAACATCTAGGTATGGTCCACCCAGCGCGCCGACACCTTCTTCACGACCGTACGCGAGCTTGACGGACTTGATGACGTGCTTGAACGTGGGGTGAGCCCCCCAAGTGATTCGGGACCATGTGGACAAGGCTTTGAATTTGCTGTGTCCATTGCATTTCTCGATGGGAATGGCCCAGACGAGGAGAACATTGTGCCCCTGAGATCATCATGGACAGTGCTACCCGTATTGGTCTCATTCTCGCCGCCAGAATTGACGACTCGAATACGATTTGTTATAGCCGTCCCAACACAGGTAGCTTCAGGCAGACGAAGTGTGGTCTTCACTGGACGTTGAGAAAACCAGTCGTGGCTTCATTCTCTTGGAAAAGCACCGGCTTGATCGGACCACGCAGAGCAACTCCAATAGCAGCAACATCCTGCCTAAGTATCAGTTGTCGTGGCTCTTTGCTGAAAAAGACATAGTCACCACATACATCAAACCAAAGTTCTGTGGTACGCTGCACTTGGACAGAGCGTTGCGGCATCCGGTAGCACAAACAAAACAAAACAAAAACTCGCAAAATCTCACAAGGTACACGTGTCATTCTTGACGGCAACAAACGAAGCACCAGTGGAGCCAGGGGATAGCCTCTTTGACGTGACGAAATATTCAAATTCCATTTATAACCAGTGGGGTCTTTTCGTCTTGCTGTCAGTACGGGCCATGACGTCGGACATCCTCTGTAATACCGCAATTCTTCTCGCTGTTCTTTAAGAGCCGAGAGATCGGTCCATCTTTTGGAACAGTATCACACTTGCTTTTGTGAAGACGATGCCATGTATCAAGTTGCCTGGGTCGTTCATGCTTAAATCAGCAAATGCGCGCGCAGTTTGATAAGCCGGGTTAGAAGAAGCATTGGATTTCCGCTATTTCGAAGCGCGATCTTTGTGTGCAACAGCAGCTGAGCAACATTATACTACCGTAGTAATCGCCAGTGCACACTGGCAGAGTTTGTTTGACCCATACTGGAGGTTGTTGTTGCACTGTGATCACACTGGGTGTTTTTGCTTTAGAGCTCCACGTCGGTAGCTTGGAGCAAACCAGTCGTTCGTTGTCCATTTTCCTGAAGTTGAGCGCCACAAGAACGACTGAGGCGACATATTTTAGACTCGAGTGATTGTGTATGACTGGTACCCCATCACCAGAACTAGTGTCCTGGCTCAACTCCGATTGCTTTAGGTTGTGTCTGGCAATTGACTTCAACAAGATAAGTTGCGTCTTTTGTTCATGCGATCCGAAGAAATTCCGTCGCTGGAGTCAGCCAGAACGCACATGCCAACACGCACAAGGCAGCGCCTCTATGGTGCTTTCGTGTCGGTCGCTCTGGTGGGGTGGGTTCGAGTCGCAGCTGCCAGTATGCAATACAGGAAAATCATCTTGGAATGAGCGAGACGCGGGTTGTTTCCCATAGCTTCGGGATAATATGCAATCACCACACAGCAGCTCCAGTGATTCACTTGTCAAAGGAAGGACATCGTATCGTTTTGGTTGCGCTTGCAAGAAACTGTTCATGTTCTGCCTCGCTGCAATTGCAATGCCTGGCATGCTGCATTGTGCTTCTGCACAGTCCCGGCTCACCTGCGCCGCTGGTTTCACTGTCATCCAGGTGCCGTCCAAACTACCTGGACAATCTACACAGGTGAGCCAATCAGCAGCACGACGTGCATTCTTCCATAGATTTCTGTAGGGTATGAGAGAACCAAGGTTTGCTTTGCGTGAAGGTAAATGCGAGGGAGAGAAATGCGAGTAGCCGAAGAATGGAAGATCAATGAACACACAGACTTGACGCGCCCCGGTTGAGAGATCAGCGGCGATGACTTGCATCAACCAGAGGACCATCCATAATTCAATTCCTCGCTTCGATGTTGAATATCGCGTGATTTGGAACCGGATTGATTATTTGGAAAACTGAATAAGATTTCCGACTGTGACACAAATTTCGCTTCTTCGCGCCTTGCTTGGTACTCGGCACCTTGCATGAAACTCGTGTATTCGCTGTGAGGAGGACAACGCCAGTACGAGACTCTTCCTCTCGATCCCCTCAGTGGCATTGATGCGCCTCAGTGGTATTGATGCAACTGCACGTGTTACGTAGTCCTGGCGTATAACGCCAAAGCAAACACGAGCACCGCAGAGCTGAGAAAGAAGGAAGGCCGGTCAGAAAGCAGCCACCACCAGACTCGTCATGTCAGCCGCATCGTTTGCCCTCCTTGTACCATCGGTAGTAGTAAATGATTTCATACATTTTCTAGCATCGTTTCCTTCGTCTCGGTAAATGTGATCACGTGCTTGATAGAAAGCCACAATACACGTTCAAAAGATTTCACATACCCTTCGATGATAACAAGCCACGAGCACAACCAACAACTCAGAAAGCGGCCATCTCTGTAATTCCAACGGCAGAGAGAGAGAGAGAGAGAGAGAGAGAGTGACCTGGGACAAAGCCTCAGTGGTCCACGAGGAAGAGCACGGCATCCGACGTTGCGCACCAACGTTCGAGTGGATGTCGTAGCTTACCACCGTGCGAATTGCTTTCGAAAATCTTCAGCCGCCTTGGAGTCGTAACTGGGCCCCAGTAGCCTAGTTGCATGATTACCGGCAACGAACTCGGAAGACCGACTTTACCCCGAGCGCTGCCTCCCGTCGCGTGGACCAACCCCAAGAAAAAAGCATTTCTTCGCCGTGTCCACCGTTCTCGTTGTTTTGGTCGCACAATAAACGAAAAAGAATCGTGATCTCGATGTGACTCCGCTCTGTGCACACACGGTCATCAGCTGCAAGGCGCCGATACCGCAGCTCCACGTGCCGACGCGTCATCACCGGAGAGGCCCGCAGCGCACGCATCCATTTGTCTGGCACGTCGGTGGCTCTAGTTCCAAGTGTGCACGACCAGTTGACACTTCTCAACTGCCGCATGTCGTGACGGGGGGGGGGATCGACCTTGCG
>JAADYI010001125.1:0-10028 GCA_023338185.1 Lagenidium sp. CBS 127285 | reverse complement strand
CAGTCGGCCAACGGAAGCCACGACAGCAGAGCCCGTGACAGCACCAGCGTCGAGTCGAAGCAGCGCGGGCGTACCAAACGCCGCGGGGAACGTCACTTGCCAGGTTGATCGCATACCTGCGATCACCGTCGTCTGGGTCACGGTGATGTCCTCGAGCAAGGGGAAGAGCGAGAGCTCATGCTCCACCAGCGCTGCCCCGGCATTGACGGGGAGCAACGACGACTTCGTCGGGGGGCACCAGCCGCCGATGGTCAACTCCTGACACGTTTCGCCATGGGAGAGCGTGAAAGCCCCAGCTAAGGCGACTGTCGTCGACGGCGACGTCGTCTGGATGTCGATCACGACTCCTGTCGGCGCGGCCGCGACGAAGGCAATGGACAGTGGCGAGACGGTCCCCGGTTGATCGACAAAGAGCACGATCCATGTGAATCCGATGCCGACGGTCGATGGATATCGCTCCACGGTGACGGTGCCGACATTCGGAATCGATTCCACGGCGGCCTTGAACGCCGAGGCTGACGAGACCGTCGAGGCGGTGATGGTGCTTGACTGCGAATTCCACACCAGCTTGAAGCTCGCTGTCTGTTGTGACACGGGAAACGACACCGATAAGCTCTGGATGGCATTGTGCGTGCGCGACTGACGTGGCGTGACGCTGACGCCACTGTTGGTACCGGTCAGTGACGACTGGGGCGCCGAGAGCATCGCAGCTGGGGCGATGGTATCGCGTAGCCCCAAGAAGGTGACGTCCCAGCGGATCTGGTTGGATGCGATCTCTACGACGTCGACGCCGACGGTGTCCACAGACGATAGCGCCTGCAATGCCTGGACGATCGTGGCACTGTCCGCTCGGACAGAAAGATCCGAGGTCGTCTCCCCACGGAGCCCGAGGGTGACGTTCCCCGCGAGTCGAATCGTCTCGGTGCCCTGTACGACTACGTTCATCCGGGCGTTGGGGCCCACGAGGGAGAACTCGGGTACCAACGGCGTCGAGGGGCTCTTCAGGCCGTACGGAAACGTGACCTGCCAGCTCACGGCGTCATCAGCATCGGGGCCCAGTCGCGTCACTCGCAAGTCCCCGTCCGGTATCGACTTGAGATACTTGAGCGTCATCTCCAGCTCCTCGGCCGAGACATTCCACGCCATCTCTGGGGTCCGGAAGCCTCCATAGCCCAAGCGGAAGGTCCCATTCACGTGCTCAGTTGCATTCTGGAGCGTCGAACTGCGGAGTTGAAGGCCCGTGGCCTGCAAGTCCCGCTCCGCGGTCACTCGGAGGGACTCGATGTCGCCGATGGCACTGTCGAATGTGACCTTGAGGATCAAGCCTCGTGCTGGCACGAGCCGCGATACGGCGATGGCGGTGATCGGGTATGTCGTCCCCATCGCGTTCAATGCGGCCGTGATCTCCGCCACAGACGCATCCACCGAAAAGGGCAATGACACGACACCGACGCCTGCCTCTAGACGCACGTGACCCTCAACGGCGTTCCCGGCTTGCACCTCGCTGACGACAACGTGAGGCATTTCGCCCGAGAGGGTCGCGTCGTCGACTTGGAGAAGCGTCAGGTTTCCATCCAAATTGGAGAAGGTCACCTCCCAGCTCCCACCGCCGTTGTAATCGACGCCATCGCTCGTCACGCTGACATTGACGAGCACGTGCAGCGCCTCCAGTGCGGCTTCGACGGCCCCTGCGGAGGCTCCCACGGCGAGCGGGGCGGTCCACACACCACCAACGCCCAAACGGAATGTCCCGCCGAGCATCGCGCCGTTGCCTTTAATCGCCTCCGTGACCGTTTGCTGGGGCCCGCAGTCCAAGAGCGGGACGTCGTTGGCCCAGTCGACGAACGTCAGTGTCCAGGGCCCCCCTGGTACGCCACTGACATCGATCCGGCCAAAGTCGTCGACATCAAAAGCAGCCCCAACAGCGGCAGCATCCGCGTCGAAGGGAATTGAACTGGACGAGCGCGTGAGGATCGAGCACGTGAACGACCCGGAACTCAACGAGGTTGCGATCGTCTGTTGTTCGCTCTTGGAGCCCGGCGTCGGCATCGTGACCGTGATCTGTCCGCGGCCCCCCGCGAGTTGAGTCACCACTGGGAGAATTGTTCGTGTGCGATCCGGAAGCCCTGTGAATGATATCGACCACGTGTAGCCCTTGTTGAGATCCGGACCCTGGCGAGTCACACTGGCTGGACTCTGCGTGACGGTCTCGATCGCCTGGCGCACTTCGTCGGTAGTCGAGTCATAGACCAGGGACTGCGTGAGCGTGCCGTCAATCGAGAGCTGGAACGACCCATGAAGTGGCGCCCCTTGACCCTGAACAAGTTCGAAAACGGACACGCGGAGGTCCCGGGAGCCCGAGTCCGATAGAGTCAAGTTGACCACCTCAATGAGAGGAAGATCCCCGACACGGTCGACGAATGTTATTTCCCAAAAGCACGAGCCGAGGCTACCGAGCACTGTTTTGGAGACCGAGACGTGACCGATATTCGAGAGTTGCTCGAGGGCCTGCTTCACCTCCTGCAAGGTCGCGTACGACGTCAAAGTCGTCGTCTGATGGTCCTCAAAGCGGATTAGGAACGACCCCCCGATGTATGTACTGGCATCGAACCGAATCACCTGAACCTCACTCCGAATGGGCGTGATCGTCGACTGGATTGTCATCAGCTCGCCGCTGAATCCCTGTGACTTGACGGAGACACGTTGGATTTCGGAGATCGGGTCCCCGTAGACGCGGAACTCTTGGATCTCGGGCTTTTTGGGATCAACCAAGAGCTGAACCTCCTGTACCGTGGGAACCAGGGGATCTGCGGAGATGAGAACAGACTGAATCTCGGGAACAAGAGGGGACACCGAGAGTGAGAGTTCCTGCACTTCAGGCACAAAGTGGAGCTCTGGGGAGACACAGTGCGCTTCTTGGGCCGATACAATCGTCGCATCGACTACGGTATCACCAAATCGGCACTGCAATTGCCCACTTCCGCTATCAAAGTTGCCACCATAGATCGCCACTCGCTCTCCGCCATTCAAGTCACCGGCAAAGGGGAAGATCCTGGTGACAAAAGGCGTCGGTTCGTAGGTGAATGCTCGCTCAAACGACGTGAAGTTGATGCCGTTGACCGAGACACTCACCCCCACGGGACCCGGCCCGGCATTCGTCGGGGGCGTTCGACAGAGCAAGTGCGTTGCATTGACGCCTTCGGCACTCACAACTTGATTGCCAAATCGGCACCAATGCGGGCGTTGTGCAGCAAACGTCGTCCCCGAGATGGCCACGAGTGTCCCACCGTCAACGACACCATGAGAAGGCGAGAGCTCGAACAACGAGGACTCATCTGCGTGGAACTGATACCACCCACCGAGCACGTCAAAGTCGTAGCCGTTCATACTCAGATCCACCTGCACGAGGCGAGGGCTCGGCTGTGACGTCGAGCGGCATGTAGCTGTGAGACCATCCATCGAGAGTGCGGCTTGGACGATTTGATCGTCAAAGCGACAGTAGACTTTGGGCGCGACAAGTGCGGAAGCGAACCCAAACTGGATGGGGGTGTTCCCTCCAACGGGACCCGTCGTGGGTGTCATCGACACGACCTCGATGGGGAGCAGATACTGGAACAACGTCGTGGTCGGTGCGAAGTCCTGGCCGTTCGTGCTCACCGACACCGGAACGCTCAAGGGCATCCCCGGATCGATGATCTCCACAATCAGACCCGCGCCGGTGCCCACGAGTGACGACTGCCCGACCACGTTGCCAAGCGTCGACGCATCCACAACGCCGTCAAATGTGATGAGCCACCGGAAGCCACCGGCCAACACATCTCGGACGATCGAGCTGATCGTCACGGCGACGAGCTTCTCCAATTCGGTTTGGACCAACGCTGCGGTGGCCTGGTAGCCCAAGCTCGCGGTTTTGGTCGTGCCTCCCGTTGCCAACACAAAGGTCCCTCCCAACGGAGCGTAGTTTCCGTCCTGCACTGTGGTCACCCCGACCGTGACGCCCGGGCCGACGATGCCTGACTTGTCCACGGTCACCGCGGCGACATCCCCGGCAACCAGTCCAAAGACCAGGTCGAGCTCAAAGCCAAGCGCCACCACACGCCGTGACACCGTGACCCCCACCGTCTCAGGGATCGCGAGGTTCAGGAGTTCCTGTTGGATGATGCTGGCACCAGAAGCGATAGGGATGTTATTCGTGCGCTTGCCCGCGACGGTGAGCGCAAACGCCCCACTGAGGCTCGCCCCGCGGGCCGTGTCGTCGACAACCTGCAGTCCCGTCGTACCCGTGAGTGAGGAGCTTGGGACGTACAACTTGCTCGCTCGGACGTCAAACATTGCAAATGTTGCAGCCCACACAATCTCGGTCGCGGCGACCGTCTTGGTCACGTCAATGGGTCCCAGCAGGAGCTTTTCGGTCAAGACCCCGCGGAGATCATCGGCCGTGAGGTCAAACGCCAGTGCGTTCACAATGGTCCCACCGACAAGGCCCAGTGCGAACGTCCCACCCAACGGGGCCGAGCCCGTTGATTGCCTCGTGATGGTCTTGGTGATGACCCCGCTGGACGTGAAGCTCGTGGTGGCCAACGCCAAGAGCGGCCGACCTGCGACCTGCGTCCGAAACGTGACATCCCACGTGTAGCCATGCAACTTGGCCGCCCGCGCGCGGGTGACGACAATGATACCGACACCGGGAACAGCGCTCAGGGCCTCGGTCATCTCGCCCTCGGTCGCATCCCAGTCCAAGGCCGCACTGGGGAACCCCACGTACGAAATCGTGAACGTCCCCGAGAGGCTCTGGGTTGAGGTGACCGTGACCCGCTGGACCTCTTGGACGACACTCAACAGCGGGAGCTTGAGCGAGATCGCGGGGTTCATGAGCCCCGTCTGGGTGATCAACACGCGCTGGGTCTCGCGTGCCACGTGCACCGTCGGGCCCTCGCGCACGGTCTGCACGGAAACAAACGCATCGTCGTTTTGCAGGAGACTGCTATCGGCGACGAGCTCAGCGACGTCCCCACACGAGGGATCAAACGTGATTGTCCATGTGTAGCCCCCTTGGGCATCCGGTCCAGTCCTCGCGATGGCTTGGATGCCCGCGACGGGGAGATCCCCGAGGGCCTCGAGCATCGAGCTGCTGCCGCTGGCGCCCATCGCCGACGCGTCCGATGCGATCGGTCTCGTCGCCGAGTCCGAGAGCCCCAGGACAAAGTACCCAGCGATGGAGGTTCCCGGGGCCCCATGGGCACTGACGACTTGGATCTCCCCGAGGAGGGCGCTGGCGTTGGCCGTGATCGAGACGACCGTGGGCTGCGCGGCGTGCCGCGGGGCCTTGCACGTGACCGCATTGGGACTCTCTCGGATTGCCGGGACCATCGGGAGGCGCCCGTCGCCAAAGCGGCAGTGGGTCACGTTGTGATTCGCATCAATCGCGCTGGTCGTCGTCACCCGGACGCTCGTGCCCCCGGAGAGGGGGCCCAATGACGGGATCACGGACTGCACGGCGACCATCGGACGGTAGACGAACGGGAGTGGGGCCTCGACAAAGTCGACGGCGTTGTTGGTCACGGCGAGGGCCGCCGTACCATGGGCCTCTTGGGCCCAG
The DNA here is from genome assembly GCA_023338185.1 of Lagenidium sp. CBS 127285. Classification (NCBI taxonomy): domain Eukaryota; phylum Oomycota; class Peronosporomycetes; order Pythiales; family Pythiaceae; genus Lagenidium; species Lagenidium sp. CBS 127285. The sequence goes on along the minus strand of JAADYI010001125.1, from coordinate 4,429 downwards.
GTTCCTCCTGAAAACATCATCAACCCTTGGGTGGGCGGCGACCGGCATGAGATCCGCTCGCTCGTAAGGAACGTGGCATTGACGATGACCGCCCGGACGTCGGGGGTGTGCTCCCAGGTCAACACAAAGCGGCACTGGAGCGTCGGGCGGTTGAGAAAGTGCCGGCCGCGGATCGTGACCGTCGTCCCCCCCTGCACGGGACCGTGCGTCGGCACGAGGTCCGCGAGCAGAATCTGTCGATGATGTTGAAACAGCGCCCGCGTCGAGCTCACAACAAACTCCCGTGGGGCGTCCCCGATGGCGGTCTTGACAGCGACAAAGCTCGCGCGCATCGAGCTCTCACCGAGATCTACGGGCGGGGAGACGCAACGAATGGCCGTGGTGTTGAGGAACTCGGCGGGGACCTCGATGTCCTCAAAGAGGCAGCTGAGTTCGGGACCGGGGACGAAGGCCCGGCCGCGGATGACCACGGACGTCCCGCCCGTCGAGGGCCCGAGCGCGGGCACGACGGCGTCGACGACCGGAATGTCCACGTAGCCAAATGCCAGGGTCCCCGAGATCGCATCCGCTTCGTTCTCGTAGACCCGGACGTTCACACACGGCGACGAGATCTTGGTGACGACGGACTTGACGTCCGAGCCGGTCACTCGGGCGCGATCGACTTGGATGAGTGGCGTCCGGCAGATATCCGTGGGCTGGAAGGGCGCCAGGAACGTGAGGTCCCACGTGAGTCGGCTGTAGGGCGACCCCACGACGGTCTGCACCTGCACCGAGGTCACGCGCGCGCGAGTGGACTTCTCGAGGGCCCGGATGATCTCCTCGGGGGTCGCAGTGACGACCAGCGGCTCCGTGGTCTTGCCATCGAATCCCAGCACGACCTCCCCCGCCAATGGGGCGATCCCCTCCTGCTCGCGACTGACGATGGCGGCGACATTCGTCCCCGTGACCTTGGTGGTGTCAATTGCCAGGGGCTCGAGGCGGCCGATGAGATCCACATACTCGATACGCCAGGCCGCCGTCGAGCCGGCGACGCGGCGAACGTTGACGTTCCCGACGCTGGACATCCCCACGAGGGCCTGCTGGACGACTTCGGTGGGGCTGTTGACCGGGAGGTCCCCCGTGAAGAGCCCATCGAGTCCCAGGCGGAAGGTCCCAGCGAGCGTCGACCCTGGGGCCTGTCGGACGATTTCCACAGTGGCCCGAGTGCCCGTGACCCCCGCGGCGTTGACCTCGAGGAGGCGAAATGGCGGCCCAGGGAGATGATCGGCGTAGCTTGGCTCGAAGGTCACGGACCAACTCCGTCCGCCATTGGGATCCGGCGTTGCGGAGCGCGAGACACGGAACGAGTTGACATCGTAGATCGTCGCGAGGGCCGTCTGGAGGTCGCTCACGGTGGCGTCGTAGTTGATCGCCGGGGTCCACGTCCCCCGGTACCCGAGCTGGAAGCTCCCGGCGAGTTTAGTCGACTGGCTGGGCGAGACGAGGATCGAGCCGGCCAGGACATCATTGCGATACTCGGATTGGATAGTCGTCGTGTCGAATTGGATCGCCCGCGTGGCCCCAGCCTCGGAGATGAAGGTGACGAGCCAGCCGTAGCCATCTCCCATCGGATGCGCCGTCGTCTCGTGCAGGCGCTTGCGCTCGACTACGACGGTCTCGAAGAACCCGGGGCTCTGCAGCGCGGCCGTCATTTCCTCCGCCGTCGCGTTCCACGGTACCGACTGGAACGTCGTGCCATCGAGGCTCATCCGGAAGCTCCCGTGGATCGGCGCGCTGCCGGCGACGTACAGCAACCGCACCTCAGGATCTTGACGCCCCTGGAGCTGCGTCGTTGTCGCCGTGAGGCGCGGCAACGCGCCACTTGGGATCGCCAGGGCCTCGACGAGCCCCCAGAGATTCGGCGTGGGGAAGGTGATGCGCCACTTGGCGTCGCCATTGTTGTGACGATACGACTCGGTGACGACGATCCGAGCTGCGCCCGGGAGACCGCGTAGCTGTTCGGTGAGCGTCGCTGTCGACACGGTGGCTGGGGACATGACAGCGGTGGACCTTTGGCGAAAGCCAATGAGACCGCTCGCACTGGGCCCCGGATACGCCGTGTCGAGTGGGAGGGACGTGGGCGTAAAGGGCAGCATCGGGTCCACTCGGGCGACCCAGCCGTTGATCTGGATGCGCTCTCCTCGGACGAGGACCGACGTGAGGTCCACCGACGTCGTCACCAGTCGCCAGTTTTGCTCGACCGATAGCAATCCCGGGATCGCTTCATTGAGGGCCCCGTAGCCCAAGCGGAACGTATCGCCGATGCAGCAGCCCAACACGCCGTCCTGGACGACACTGACCGTGAGCCCGATGCTCCCGGTGCTCGTCAGCCGCGAGCGATCGACGGTCAATGTCGGGACGTCCCCCAGGCCACGAAAGGTGATCAGCCACGAAAATGCCCCATACGCCGCGGCGTTGCCTACGACCGTGCGCGTGACCAGCACCTGCGTGGCCCCCGTGAGCTCCTGGAGGACCGCGGCGACCTCGGCTTGGCTGGCATTCGCGGCAACCGTCGCCCGGGCGTTGTTGACTGTCACGCTCCAGTTACCGGCGATCGGGGACAGCGTCCCCGGGACGAGCTCCGTGACGTCGATCTGGGCATCGTTGGCCGTCGAGACCAGCGTCGTCTGGGCCCCACCGGCAAAGAGCAGCAGTGGATTCGCGTGCACTTTGGGGGCCGTGAAGGTCACCGACCAGACAAAAGACGAGCCCCCGCTGGACCCGCTGGTCCGCGTGACCGTGACGGAGCCGATGGACGGCAGGGCATTCAACGCGGCCTCGATCTGGGCGGCGGTGCTCGTGGCTGTCAACGCTGGGGTCTCATCGTCACCGTAGGCCAGGAAGAACGACCCCGACAGCGTGCCCCCCGCGGGGCTCTTGGTCTCGATGCGCTGGACCTCGGGTGGGGTCGCGAGTTGCAGCCGCCGGACCACGGCGTACGGCGCATCGCCCACAGTCGACGACGTGTCGACACCCAGCAACGCCGTCGTTGGCATGCCCGTGCCGAAGGTGATGTCCCATGACCGCCCACCGACGAGGTCGGACGACGGGGCCCCGACCTGGACCGAGAGGGCGCTGAGTGTCGATAATCCCGAGAGCGCCGACTGGAGCTGCGTGGCGGTCGAGCTCAGCGCAACGGTGGTCGACTGGCCCAGGTACGAGATCGCAAACGACCCGCTCACGGGCCGGATCCGGCCCTGGACGACCTCGGTGACCCGGAAGCTCGGCGCTGGTGAGCCCGTGGTGACCACTACGCTTGTGACCCGCAGCGACGGGAGATCACCGGCTTGAAAGGGGAACGTCACCATCCACGTCGTCCCCTGCTCCGTGTTGGGCCGCACGCGCGTGACGTTGACGGCGTCCATCGTCGATAGGGCCCCCAGCGCCGCGGCGAAGGCATCGGCTGAGGCGTCAAACGGCAGCGGGGGGGTGACTTGACCCCCAAAGCTCACGACGAACGTCCCCGTGACGCCAGTCAGCGCGCCGCCGCCGCCGAGCATGGTCACGTTCTGGATCTCGGCCGTCGGGCCCTTGCGGAGCTCGACGACGTTGGTCTGTGTCGCACCGACGGTGAAGTTGGACGCCACACTCAGCGGCGCGACGTCGACGGCCGTGTAGAAGGTGACGTCCCAGCGATAGCCCGCCAGGGTCGCCCCCTGCGTTGCCGAGATCCGTGACACCGCGATATCTCCAGCCGGGGCGTAGATCCCCCGCAGCGCCGCCTCCAGGTCCGCGGCCGAGGCGTCTTTGGCCAGGGGCGATGACCGCCGTGACCCAAAGACCAACTGGAAGAACCCCTGAACGCTCTTGGTCGTGTCCGCGAGCACCGTCACCGACTGGATCTCCCACAGCATCCCCCGCTCGGTCACGTAGAGCCGCTGGATCTCGGGCACCGGGCTGAGGCTCGTGGTGATCTGCTGGATCTCGTCCTTGTTGCCCAGTGGCACGTGTCGGACAGAGACCCCGGGGCTTGCGCCGGTCATCCCCGTGGATGAGACCGCGACCGTGTACGGGAGGACGTAGGTCGAGGCGTACTCGACGCGCCAACGGCGCTCGCCCGAGAGCCCCGGGCCGGTCACGACGCACGAGACGCCCCCGAGGGCCACCTGGACCGTCGGGCAGTCGGCAGTGACGGCCATGGGCACGAGCTGCCCAGTCGTGAGGCTCGTGATCTGGAACGTCCCCCCCAGTGGCGCGGCGTCGGCAATGGCCGTGACCCCGACCCGGAGCCCCGCCGAGAGTGTCGACTGGCGATCACCGAGGCTCCCGCTGAGCGAGGCCGCCGCCGCGTTGGTCACGAGCAGCGGGAGATTGCCATTCTGTGGAGGGAAGGTCAAGCGGAGATCCCGGAGGGCCGACGTCGTCAGTTGCTCCTGGATCAGCACCACGT
>JAADYI010001124.1:0-10030 GCA_023338185.1 Lagenidium sp. CBS 127285 | reverse complement strand
TATCCGCCGCTGGTGAGCGCGTATCGTTCGTTTCCCAGGCCCCCGCATGTCTCCTCAATTCGGGGTTGCATGCCTCACAGTCGTTGGCTCATCAATTTCAGTGTTTTCTTGCGTTTCTGCCGGTCATCATCGAAGACGCTGCACTCGTATTCGTTCCGAGGGCTTTTAAACCCCAGCGTTTTGTAAACATCACCAAGAACGAGCCCCTCCGTTTTCCAGCTTTGCGCCCCATGTGAGCTCGGGACCGCGTTTTAACGGACAAGTGTTTCTCACTTCCCATTTTTTTCGCCGTCTGTAGCTCCACCAGCCGTATGTGTTGACAAGTTTCCCCGTCTACAGCACCATTGAAGCATCGCCATCCCCGGCTTCGTTTGAGACTGCAACGACAATGGCGTTTGTGGTCGATAGGAGAGGATCCCTTGGTCCGTGCGGGCTGATGGAGCTGTCGCGGCTCGATCTGTGATGAACACGCGTCATAACTTGAACGGTCTTCCTGAAGGCATGGTGGCTTAAAACAAGGATTGTGATGATGGGGTCGGAGTGGGAACACGTGCCAACGCGGTTTCGCGTGTGTTTTCTCTTCTAGTCACTGAGAAAGTTGCTCCGACTGAATGCAGTGCGATCCGGGCTTCCTGGGGCTCCAGTGCTCGTGTCTTTGGGACAGTTTTGGCGTGTTGCATGCGGTGTTCATTCAGCGGAGCGGATCTTGAAGAATCCCCAAGACGACTCAGGAATGGCCCTTCGCCGCTGCCGCGTTAGAGTCCACGGCCAAGAACACAAATGACCACAGGAGTAAGTGCTTGTCGGAGTCGGAGGAATCGGCTGTGGTGGTGTCGTCATTCAGCAACACCAGTCAAGTACAATTCCTTTTAGGCTGTGCCAGCTCTGAAGGGTTTCCCGAGTCTGTACAGCAGACCAGCTCGTCCAGACAAGGTGACGCAGTTGGGTGCCACTCACAGTTAAACGGTGTGGGGTCTGGCCGCGTGGGGACTGAACTTCTGGTTTGCAGGATCGACCGATACTGTGAAATATCATCGCCACAGGTGTAAAAGATACTTCGTCAGCCAATACCAAGTTCAGTGTAAAAAGCAAAATGCCGGAACACCATCCGCAAGGCATGTGGGACCGGCAACGAACGATCTCTCCTGCATTATGGAAGGAAGGCAGCACCGTCATGTTGACTCGCAGAACAACAAGCCGGAAACACTCTTTCGCATGTTGGTTCACACAGCGTTGAAGCGGGCTTTGTCGCGTTTTGAGTTGGCCACGCATCGCGTGGTTGTGCTCGTTCGCGTCAGACATCTGCGCATTGCTGGTGGGTTTTGTGGCTGCCAGCCTGGCAGAGACTTGTGACGGACGCCCATGAGCAGAATCACCGCTTCGGGATTACGTCGGTAAGCACACAAAGCCCCCAACGCGCTGACACCAGTTGCCCGCACACAGTACTCTACTCTTGCAAGTCCTTCGAGTTTTTACGGTCACCACACAATCTTGATCGCGATGATTCACGCAACGAGTGGATGGAATTTCAGCTCCTACTCAAGAACACGAAAAAACTCAGACACCAAACACTGATTTGTGGACAGTGGCCGACGAGATGCCTGTGCGCATTGCGCGAGATCGTGCGGAGCTCGTTGTATCGGCGAAAACGCGAAGCAAGTCATGTGAATCTCCCACAGTACTTTGAAGTTATAACGCCGGACCGGGAGTCGAACCACCGCACTCCCTCCGGCTTTGTCGATCACGACCGCACGTTTGAACGAGGCCACCAGCCACATCAGCTCGAGTTGAAATATCTGGTGCGCACAGTGAGACAGAATATCAGGGCATCCGTTGTATGCGTGCGCAACAGGTTTATGTCAGTCCTCCCACCCTCCAGCTTACATGTAGATTATCAGTGCATTCGTTTATGTTTGCGCGCGTCATAAGCCAAAGCTGCAGGGTGGGAGGAGACGAATTGTGGCGACGAGCTGGCACTGCGTCGGACATGTTCTGCCATCCGATGGATGCCGAGATACAAATGCATCGCACAACAAACTACGTAACAACTCCTCCGAGCAAATCTAATCCTCTGGTTGCGCTGAACCCTCGCTTCCTTGGCCATTTGGCCATTTGTTCTTCTGCTTTCCATCACGCAAATCGTGCGCTTCTTGAATCGACCACGACCAATGTGTGTCAGCACGGCGGCGACGTCCGTCCCCAACCAAGGGACAGCTCGTGCACACCGTCGGAAGATCGAGCGGACGTCCCGACTCCGTCGCCAGGAGCTTCTCATCAGGATGCGCACTGAGGTCCAATGGCATGAGATGCAGCTCTCCTTCCTTCTCCAGGAGGCGGATGAACGGGGATCCATGTCCGACGAAAGCGATGAGATCATCGGCTGGTTCATGCTTCACAAGCACCCACGGATTTGCAGGTACCTGCAGCTCCACCACCGCCTCGCGATCGACCTGCGGAGACTCAATCGCATCAATGTCCGCTTGCGCGGGGCAATTCGCGCACAAGTGCGCCGTTTTGCAGCCTTGGAACAAGTCGCGGTTGCGGATGCCAAGTTGTCGACGCAACCAACGTCCTTTCATGAACACATCGCAGCCTTGGTGCGGCCACTGTCTCATGGTGAAAGCCTGAGAATCATCCAAGCAACGATGGCACTGATGTCGCGGCAGCAGTTCGACGATTCCTTTCAAATGGGCGGAGCAATCGTGGAGGCGTCTTGCTTCGGCTGGGTCGATCGCCGACGCCGCATCGGGGAGACCGAGTACATGGAGACCCACAAGCCGATCTTCAACTCCAGCGCCGAAGACCTACAAGAGGCCACTTGGAAGATGCTGACAGGAAACAACGGCACGGACCGCAATCGGCGGCCCCGACCGGACGGCAGTGTCCAGATTCGCGTGCTCCAGCGGCTCAACAAAGACACTGTGATCGTCCATCGGGAGTTCATCGAGGCATCGTCCAGTCAAGTCTATCACGCCGTGTGTCTGGTCTTCCGAGGTCGATCCGAGGATGGCACCACGTTGCTCTGCGGGATGCGGTCCCTTCCGCCCTTGGAGCTCCAGAACCCCATGCTCGAGCACGAGACATGGCGAGAAGTGCACACGTGGTGAGTGGGACCGTTCGATTATGATTGTTGCCGGACTGTTCAACTTGGGACGAAGTCTAATTTGTAGCTTTTGATACAATGAAGGTTTGAATTTGAAAATACCTCTCGAAGCAACCCCGAGAATGCGGGCAGCACCTGGAAGGCGTGCATCGCCTGCCGCACGAGCATTTTCGATGGGGTCGATCGACATGGCCGTCTGAATGAACTCCTCCGAGTGGTGCAGTGGGAAAATGCCATCCATTCTATCAAATGACTCGGAACGTTCGTTATGCTCCCTCCAAATGCCCAGCGTCTCGAAAAACTCGCAGGATTTCCACGATGGTTGACGATTCCAGACGAGATGCAATGGACACTGCAGATAATCCTGTGGTCAATCATGAATCTGTCGGTGAATCTGAATTAGCCAGAAGCGAAAGCAGAATCAACTCATCAAGGGTCATTTTGCGACGTGACATCACAACCTAGCGCCGATCACAGGGGCTCAATCAATAGACCGGTCCCTGTGTGCGCTGGAAGATACAATGACGGAGGAGACTCAAAGACGTTACGACAGGACTGCTGGGGGCGTGACGACTGGGTGATCGACGCAAATGCACAAAAAAAAAAACCAATGCATGAACGCAAATTGAACAGACTAAAGTATAGTCGTCGCCATCTCAAAGGCAGTCGCATTCCAAAGAATGCGTTGGGGGAAATGGGTGCAGGCTGTTTGCCAACAAGGCCGTGATGTGGATTCTTGAGCTTTCCAAGCACCTGGTAGTCGGCGGGTATCCATAATTCCTGGAGCTGTTGGGCGGCCGCACCCATAAACATTCAGTCCCAACCAACGTCCAACGCTCTGACCAAGCCCCAAGGGGTGTTTGCCTCGATCTTTCTCCCTCTTTCCCCCACCCAGATCCACGGCCACGTCCAATTCCAACACAGCACAATACTGTAGTCCAGTGTTGAGGATGTCGTCCTAGGTCGGTTAGACGACGGTGAGCAAGTGTCAGCGCCTGTCAGCAAAGCATGTTTTCCCACAACCAGCATCAAGTCCCCACTCACAGCATCCTTCTACTGTTTTAGTATCATCCCGTTGGTGCCCACCAAAGTTGGGTTTGGTCCAAACCCCAGAACTGAACCAGCCGTCGATGAGGCAAGCGGCAGATGCGGGATTGTGTTCCAGCTGTTGACAGTCGACCGAATTACAGTATCAGCGGCTTGGCCATCCACACACGACAGTGTTCTCCCCTCTTCCCATCCTTCGAACTTCTTGATGTGAAGCAATGTCAGACCCCTGATTCTGCTGGTGCATGCACGAAATTGCACTGATCTGAATCCTGCGAGGCGGCTGCGAGGGGGCCGAGCGTGGGGGCTGACCAAGCCAACACCGATGCTTGCAAGTGTGCCGGCGCATTCGACTTATTCCCGTCGTCATCTTACCTCAAAAAGAGCGGTCCATCGGAAAGCATGAAAGTCCGCCTCGCCACCGAGGTCCTCGCCCAGCTCGAACTCTCGGCTGACGCCAGCCGGGAGCTCCACGCGGAGGCCATGGCCATCATCCACGAGACCATCGCCCTCGAGCGGCTGTACCACGCAGCGCGTCCGCGTCGGGGATCAGAGGAGATGCAAGTGCGAGACTGGAACCACGATCACGACAACCACTGGAACGGTTCCGAGCGTGCAACCAGCCACCACTCGGAGGAGAACGACCGCCAACCCTATCGCCTGGAGGACGACCCGCGCTTCGACCGCAGACACTGGAAACCCGTGCGCCGTCGGGAGGACTTTTCCGTCTTCAAGGAACGCCTGGATCGCCGACATCGCCCCGCCTCCTCCATCTCCAGCTCCCTGGATCCCCTCTCCTCGGTCTCCTCCTCCGCCTTCTACTCCTCCCCAACGTCGGCGTCCACGTCCTCCAGCTCCTCCTCCGGTTCGTCCTCCGCCCGCTCCACTTCCACTTGTAAACTCCCCTCCCCCTCCTCCTCCCCTTGGATCTCCCCGATGACCTGGTCCGCCGCGGCTGTCGACCCCGCGAGCCGCGTCGGCCGTCGCAAGCCCCCGCATGTGCCGACGCTCGTCGCCGCGGGGGAGCTCGATGGGGACCTCGAGGACGTGATCTTTGGCTGCCTCGCGGGGGACGACACGACCTGGCGCCTCCGCACGGCGGTGGTCCAGGACAAGTTCGCCGATGCCCGGATCCTCGCGCAGCTCGTCCGCCCGAGCCCCGGGTCCCCGTGCGACTCGATGGCCATCAAGTGGTTCAGCAAGGAGCTCCCCGCGGTCCTCGGGGCCTTCCTCCAGCGCCGGGATTACGTCGTCCTCGAGGCCACGGGCTTTGCCGAGGAGGCCCACGGCGAGCGCTATGGCTACCACCTCCTCCACTCGGTCGACCTCCCCGGGGCCCCGGAGCTCGGGGCCCATGGGATCCTCCGCGCGCGGCTCTCGCTGTGCTTTGTCTGCCGCCGGGGGCCCTCGTCCCAGCGGGTCCGGGCCTTCGCCCGGGGCTTCTCCGACGCCCGTGGCCATCTCCTCCACGCGGTTGCCAATGTCCTCACGGCCGAGGCCATGCTCTCGGCGACGCTCGTCGGCGAGTGCGCCCACCGGAAGAAACTCCGCTGGCTCATGCAGCGCAAGCAGCGGCATCGTCTCGCGACGACCCGCCAGCGGGGGCTCTCCTGCGCCACGGGGGACCGCACCGCCGCGGTGGGATCGCTCGGGGGCATCTGCGGGTGCTGCCACAAGGGCACGACTGGCAATCACACTGCCGGCGACGACGACCACACCAACGGATCGCAATCGAGTTCGTCGTCGAGCGCCGCCGTGGCCGCCGCCGCCAAGCTCTTTGCCGCGCGGCTCGTGGCCTGTCAGGCCTGCGGCAGTGCCGTGTGCCCGCGCTGCACCGTGCACAAGCGCCTCGTCGTCGATCCCGCGGCGGAGGAGGTCCTCGAGCGGACGCTCGCGTTCTGCGTCCAGTGCAACCTCGAGGCCAAATCCCAGTCGGCCCTGGACGTGGCCCGGGCGATGATCCCCGGGGCTCCCGACGGCGGCGAGCGCCCGATGCGAACGCCTTCCTCCGTGACGATGACCAAGTCGCCCCAACGTAGGACCAGGATCTCGACGCGCAGTGACCAGCGCGCGACGTCGCACGAGCCGAGGGCACCGGGGGTCGTCCTCTACTGAAAACGACGGATGTCGGTCGAGGACGACGTACGTTCGAGCTCATACAGACATCGAATCGTGCGTCGTTGTGTGTGTGTGTGTGTGTGTTTTCCAAGATGGAGGGACCCGCCCGAGGCATGCGAAACAAATGAAATCCTGCGTGCGCGAGCGCATTTGAGTCGTCGCTGCGTGAAGCAATCTCTGCATTGATCTTCCTCTTCATCGTTCGAGGATGATCAATTTCAACGTGGGCTGTGTATGTATGTAGTACAAACCAACGCGCAACGGGTCACGCGGCAAAGAGAATCGCGCCTTCGCCGCGGATCCGAGGTCCTGTGGTTGGAGTCTCGGTAGTGAGACGCACCGAGGGCCGTCGTTGTTGCCGTCGTCCCTGGTGGTCGCCGTTGTTACTGCTGCTGCTACTCGTTGTAGGACGAGGATGCAGCATCGTGGTCCCGACGGTATCAACACGCAGAGACTTTGTCGTTGAGAACGATGACGACGGCGTTGTTGATGATGATGATGACGACGACGCGGGTGGCCCCGTTGGGAGTGGGGAGCCCACGACCGCCAGTGGAGCGGAGGCGACGGCGTTGGAGGGCGTGAGGAGCCCCTCGGAGAGCTGCTCAAAGCCCTTTTGGGTGACTTCGGCCAGAGCGACGTCCCGGGCCGGGAGGTTCTTGGCCTCCATGACGCAGCGGAGGCAAAAGGCCAGTGCCCGCTGGGTCGTGCCCTCGACGGTGATGTCGACGGTCACGTCCTTGAGCACCGTGCACTTGGAGCAGATGAGCTGGATCGTTTCAAAAGACAAAAGGCAATGAGTCTAATGCGATGCGATGCATCATCATCACGGGATGGGGCGTACCTCCCGGCAGACCTGGCACGAGTGGCTCGAGACAAACAGGCGCCGGGTGCTCTTGCGACACGTCACGCAGGTCGTCGAGTGTTGCTCCTGGAGGCTGTGGTCATAGGCCCGCCGCCGTCGGCGCTGGCGCTCCTGATCCTCGTGCCGCTGCCGCTGGAGCATGAGCCAGCGGAGTTTCTTGATGTAGGCAAAGTCGACGATCCGGATCGCGGCCGTGACGGCATCGGCGATGAGGCGGACGCTGAGGCTCTCGAGCATCTCCCCCATGGGGTCCGAGAAGCCCCGGGCAAAGACCTCAATCGAGTGGGCATTCGCCTGGCGGATGATGAAACAGAGCGAGGTCCGGGCCCGGAGGATCCCGAGCTCCGAGAGCTCCGGGATCCGGGGGACGTCGATCGAGTGCACGAGGAAGTAGCCGACGCGCTCGCCGGTCGAGTCGACGGTCATCCCCGTGGCCTCGAGGACCAGAAAGTCCCGGCGCTTGACGATCGGGGTCAGCGCCGATGGGTGCTCCTTGGTGAACCACTTGACCCCGACAAAGCGCAAGGGGTCCTCCCGGGTCGGCCCGCGGATGGTCGCCAAGACCCGGGCGTCCTCGAGGCTGTCGTTGATCTGCGCGCTCCGCCAGCGCCACCCGGCGTCGTCCGTCGAGAGGACCCCGTAGAGCGAGTCCTCGATGGTCCCGTCGATGATCCCAATCGAGAGAATCGCCGGGATGTGCGGGGGCTTGTGATGCTCCATCCACCACTGCTCCGTCATCACGGCCGTCAACGCCGAGGTCGCTGTCGCGGCCGTCGTCGGATGACTGGGGCTGCGGCTGCTGCGGCTGTTGCTGGACGCTGGTGACTCCGAACTGGTGCTGGAGGAAGGGGGCGTGCTGTCCTCGGTGATCGCGGAGGCGGTCGTCCCCGAGCGCCAGGGCCGTGTCGTCGTCGCCCCGCGCGTGACGACGGCCGCGGCGTCGACGTCGGCGGGCAGGGCGTCCTCATGGAGGAGCACGGGGGCGGCGATGTCCTTGGGACCGGAGGTCCCGAGGTGGCGCTGGCGGTAGATCTGGAGGCCCTCCCGGCTCCGGACGTGCTTCCACTGGGCCGTCGGGACCCGGCGACCGCGGGCGACGTGGGCCTCGTTGGCGGCCAGGGTCTCCTCGATCACGCGGTCGGCCTCGTCGATGAGCGCCTGCCGCTCATGGACCGAGAGCTGGAGCTCCGGGAACGCCTGCTCGGGAAGCTGGAAGCGCATGGCGCCACGGGCACAATCGCGGGAAGTTGGAGTGGGCGGCGGGGCCGTGAAAATGCTCGCGCGTGTGCTGGTTCGACTGAATATCCCGCACTGGGACGCAGGCGTACAGTGTCCGACGCGCTTCTGATTTCGTCGCTGTTGACGACGTCAATGAACGGCGGGGCTGTGGGAACACCGACGCGTTGGTGCTCGTGTGTGCTGTGTGCTGGCACTGGGAAGAACGACCGAACGAAGCCCCTCACAATCCTGGACGCACGTGCTGCCTTGTTTTCGGGCCTGTCCCCTCCAAGCAGCGACGACGCCGTGGTGTGTGCGAGTGTGCCTGGGGCCCAGGGGCTGTGTCGTCGGCGGACGATTCGACTGTGTGCGTGTGTGTGCGGGAAGTGCTGGTGCCGGTGCTGCTGGCACTGCAACGGGCGGCGGCCGCGGCGGCGGGTCAGCTGCAGTGGGACCTCACCCGGGGGCGGATTCCATCACGCAACGACGATGCACAGTGCAATGGGCGTGGGATTCGCCTGTAGAGTGCGCGGGCTCTTCCGTACAATCGCAGCGACCCGCTGAACATGGGACGATCAGGTCGTCGCGGCTTTGGGCGGCCCAGATGCACCCACCGTCGGTGAAGGGGACCGCTCGAGACCTTCGATATCGGATACACGTGTGGTTAGGCATCCACGGCCTCCATGGACTAAACCACGTTAACCGGGGTCCGGCGGGACCTCCCAGAATGAATGGGTCCGAGGATGCTGATTAATGAGTTTTGTGGGCTCTTGCACTCGAGAGTGGCATTTCAATAGCCAGCTGGATCCCAACAGGCTCCATGCAGCTTGGCATGTGCGCTGGAACTCGCGAGGTTGCTCCTGTACTGTAACCATATCGCTCGCAGCACAGCGGATGTCCGGCCTAACGGACCTCCTGTGCCCACATCTCACCACGCAATTGGCATTTCCAAACTCATGCAATCGGATCTGGACGTCGAAGTTGAAGCCACTCCATAAAACTAAACGCTCGTCCTCCCCCGCACCATGTTATTTTATTTTTTTTGTCAAAACGAGACTGGAGGGATCAAGTTTGCCTTCAAACTGTTCTGGTTCGTACACAAGTTGTTGGATGTGGTCTCCGATCTTGGCTGCATCCCTAAGGCATTTGCTCGTGGGTTCAGCGGCGGGGGCCGAATCACAGCCGGCCCTTGGATCTGATCTCGCATGTTTTCCGCGAGAGGTCCCAGCGATTGTATGAGATCTTGGTCCCAGCTCAAGTGCGTTCACAACGCATCGCGCAGCTCATCATAAGCTGGCACTTTTGCCGGTGCTTTGGTTGCACTATCCACGCTATGTCAATAGGTGTGGACAGCACAGTGCACTACAGGAGCAAGAAGAATTTCGACGCTTCAAGAATTTCCCACGGACGTGTTCGCCGTGCATTACGGACCGTAATGCAACGTACGTACAGCGCCACACATGCATTCGACAAACTCCACTTCGCGTTCCCTTGTCGAATCTCCAGTGTGCTGTGCCCAAGGTACAGTATTCGGTTCGCAATCGCCACAAAATGCAAAGTGCAGTGCGAAGCTTCAAGTTTGGGGCGACGATCGGCGGTGCGGATCTGATATGATCCAACGTCGAATGACACTGCACTCGTCGCTCCTTGTCTCTTCGTGCTTCTTTTCTGTATTTGACTGG
>JAADYI010001123.1:0-10039 GCA_023338185.1 Lagenidium sp. CBS 127285 | reverse complement strand
TTCCTGCCCTTGCAAGGCAGGTCACGCTGGAGTTCGCACGCATCGAAGCGAATACAAGGCAAAAGAACCAGGCCACGGCCCAGGGATCCATCAGTGGGTGGAAACTCGGGCTGTGGTGTTGTCGGTGGGTGCTCCCTGGGTTAATTCCAGAGTTCGCTCTACCACACTTTCAAGAGCGACTGAATAGCGTCGTACCTGACCACGCGGCTGCCACCTCCATCAGCCACCTTGCGTGCAATCGCCTCGACAACAACGGTGAGTCCTTCGATGAGCTCCTCGGCCGATGTTACTGACAGAAGCAGGGTGCTTCGCAGCTTGCGGATGACCTCATGGTCAAGACGCATCTTGCAGGCCGAGACGCTGACAGCACCACTGCCCGGATGCTGTAGCCCTTTCGTGAAGTGAGCAGCGCAAGCAACACGATCGTAGGTGCGTGGGTTTGTAGACGAAAGAATGGACGAGAAAGCGGTATGTATTATTCAGCTTGTATATAGATAACCAAGAATACAGACATCCTTTTCCAACACTCGTCTGATGCATCATTTGCTTCTTGCTCGTGGTGGGGTGGAGCTGCTGTTAACGTTGGCGTTCGGAAACGATGTTAGCCTTCGTGTGCAGCACCACATGGGAGGAGAGCGTGCAGCAATGTCGGCGGCGATGGGTCTGTGATCAACCCAAGTTGCAAGCGGCGTTTGAAGTCAACAATTCGCTCGTCCAAGTCTCCACTTGCACACAGCCCTCGCATCGCCTTCAGAACGGTGCCGGTCGAGCGAGAGGTGAATTTGCGCTCGTTAAAAAATGCGTGAACGTTGGCAGCGACATGCTTCGCGACTTCAAATCCCGTATCGCGAAAGCCAGCATCGTTTGGGTCGAGCGCGTACCCAGTTGCGAAGAGACGTAGGAAGGTAACAAGCTGTCACATGTCGGACTTGATCTTCCTGTCCAAAGGTTGCCATCGCCTCTGGTGTCGTGATATACCTGGCGTACCAAGCATCAACCAGGTTTGTGCTAGCACCTCGACGTCCGATCTGAGTAAGGTCATCAATGATAGCGGCTTGGCTTTGAAGCTTTTCGACCTGTTCAGCTTCTCTTCATCGTCTCGCCTTGATGTTGATGTCTTCGCCAGATGTGCGGACCAGGCCATGAATTCTTCGTAAGAGACGTCAGCCGCCTTCAGTCCATCCTCCACGCGCGACACAAGCGGCGCATCGGGTGCCAGAGCCTTCAACTGTGGGAATGCCTTGATGAGGTACGCAGCAAGCACATTGAGAACCCCATGACTGATGTTCTTCTGCGAGTCTTGCAGCCCGAAGCAACTACGGAACAGGAACTCGGCAACACGATCGGCTTTTGGACGCGTGACGCTATCCAGGAGCCCCAACGAATGCAAGCGAACTTCGAAGCCAACATCGTGTCCGCTGAGGATCTTGGCAACCTTTTGGTCTTCTTTTGTCGTGTTGAAGATGGGGCGAGCCCCTTGTTCAATGTCTGCCACATCGACAGGTACCGTCGAACGGAAGCTGCGCGCGCTTCACAAAACCGGCGAACTGGACGGTCTGATCCTCGCCTTCCGCGCGCGGGTACAAGCCAGGCTCCTTTCGGGTTCAACGCCGCCCCTCGAGCGCCCAACGCTGGATCCAGTTGCTCAGTAGCGTACCCCTGGCACACTCGAAGGCTAACCCCGTTGCCAGACGCCAACGTTAACCGTGTCAAGTTCAGCGCTTTGCTTCTAGACTCACCGGTTCCACACGAGTACGACACGCAAACCGCTCGGCAAACTCAAAGAAGCGCCAGAAACATGAAGCCAATGCAAGACGGTCACGAAAGTTCATTTGCATCTTACAGGATTGAAACTACATCAGGTTCACATTGATTAATACATGCGTGATGCAATTCTTCATGTGCGCCACTTATCTTTTGCCATACATTCTTCAATTCGCCGCCACTGCGAAGTCTCAGTTCAGCCGCAATGAGTTCAAGACGGTCGCCATCGAAGCGGTTGCCGTCGTGGCACACGAGCGCAAGATTCGAGTCGAAGACGAGCAGTTCCGCAAGCTGCAGGGAGCGATCACCGTCGATAGTCGCGAGTCGATACTCGAAGCGCTGACGACACTGATGCACGATTTCGCTCTCGTCGAAGTGTCGTATTCACTATGAAGACGTGAACATCGTTCAGCGCGAAGAAGAAGCGAGCGAGGCGAACGCCCCCGAGTTGGCTCCGGAAGGGACCTATCAGTTCCGCAAGATTCTCGACAGCTACCGTCGCGACGGTGTGACGTACTACTTCTGCGACTGGGAGCCATCGGAGGCTGTGGCGAGCGACATCGGCAGTCGTGTGATCGCTGCATTCAAGCGCGAGCGTCGCGAGCTGGTGCGCCACTTCTACATCGACGATGAGGCTGTTGAGGCAGGCAAGTAAACCAAACAAATGCAGTGGCTCGCTTTGTAATTGAATACATTGATCTGTTATGGACAAACGACATATATTCGCTGTTTGCTAGCATGCACACCAAAGCTAAACTCCCGAAGGAACGCTAAGGTTAACCGCACACAGGCGTAGCAGTTAATCGCATGGTCAGTACACACAGCAATCGCAGCATCCATCGGGGGCTTGGCTTACCTAGTGCTGGCTCGACTTGTGCTCCAATCGGCGAAAACCAAGAATGAGGGCTCTGAGGGAGCGGCGTAGTCGATCCTGTCCACGTTTGTGGGAGTCTCACACCTGTGCAAAATGATTTGCTTGAATCTTGTTTCAGCCAATCACAACCATGATTACCTTCTTTTCAGAGGCCACAAACAGGGTGACCAAGGTTCTTTGCAATCATTCTGGTTTCCAATGTTTGTGATTGTGTCATCCGCCACGTGACGGATGGAACGGTCGTCGGAATCACCGACTGTCGGAATTTTTGCTATATGGTTCATTTTCGATAACCGACCAATTGGCGTTGGCGCCTTTAAACAGCTCTGATAGGCACAGCAAACGCTCATGAGATTGGTCCACGACTGGAAGTGTCGGTTCCCGGGCTTTGAGCTGGTTGAAGACAACTGCCCACCCGACAGTCGAGGCGTCTATGAAAAGACAAACCTCAGCAGCAGGGCCCACAAAATACGTTCTTGTAGACGGGCGATTCCGGCTAACACCTCCTTGAATGCACACTTGTCCTGCGGGTTCCATTGCAACTCGACTCCCGCACGCTGTCGTTTCTTGCGTCCTCAGGCAACCATCACCTCCTCCAGCTTCATCTGCAAAGGCACCACCCTTGCATAGTCAACGATGGATTCCCTGAGCCAATCTACAGCACAAAGGAGTCCTTGGAGGGCTGCGGCAGTTGGTGGTAACGGCATCCGCCGCAGAGCCTTAACCCTTTTGTTGCCGAGAGGTAGTATAATGACCACTTTATCGTCATTTTAGGCTTCACTATCGGTCGTCGTGAGGGCTGGCCTCAACGGCGTGGGACGGGGCGGTACAGGCTCTACACCCGTTCCAGAGCCTGCTGAAGCGCGGTGCGCCGGCGTCAAGGGCGTGGCGCGAAGCGCAGACGGTGACTCTGGCACGGGCAACGTGGCCGAGAGTCGTGCATCGCCGTGATTGCCGGGTGCGTGCTCTTGCCAGCACTGGGGTCCCTCATCAGCTGGTCCGTCCACCTGGGACGCGGCGTGCACCCCACTGAGAATCTGCCCCCTGCACCAAGCAGATTGACCGGTCGTGCCTGGCCGTCCCGTGGTGACCCGGGTCGAGCACACCGGTCTGAGAGCGGCAGGGCCGGCATCATGGTGAGA
This sequence comes from Lagenidium sp. CBS 127285, assembly GCA_023338185.1. NCBI lineage: Eukaryota > Oomycota > Peronosporomycetes > Pythiales > Pythiaceae > Lagenidium > Lagenidium sp. CBS 127285. Next base: position 6,259 of record JAADYI010001123.1, on the reverse strand, counting down.
ACGCCGGCCTGGTGCTCGTGGCATTGGCAGCTTGAAGCCAGACCTGGTACAATGGTCTGGGACGGGGTGATGGTGACGACAGTGAGCACTGTGATTGGCGGCACCAAGGACCATGTCGAAATCGAAGCATCATCCAACGTGTGCGATGATCGACGTCACCGGCCAGGCAAGCGCCAAGACCGACAGTCCTTGCTCTTCTGGTGAATAGCAAACGCGAACATCCGGTTCAGTTAACTGGGACCGGCACCATCCAAAATATGGGTACTATATTATAGTACACGCCGGATCACGTCACCGCTGTAATAACAATCATCACAGGACCGCTGCACCATGTTGTTCGCGCGAGCCGGCGCGAATCTGGCATGGCACCATGGGGACCGGCAGAGCGTCGGCGGGACATCGCGTGCTCTCAACCTCTTGCGTGATGGCTGGACGAGCTGAGCCTGTAACAACCGCGTTTTAGGTGAATCCCGGCGACACAATTGTCGTCACCGATGCCCTCTCGCGACAGTATCAAACCGAGAAAGATGAATCAGCCGCGCATGTGTCCCTCAGCGCATTGCTTTCGCAACTCCACGCACAGCAATCGGCGATTGAGCCAGATACCACCTACCACCTCTACATGGTGCAACGGCCGTCGATCCACGACCAATGCCACTGTACAAGCAGGACACTCAATTCGGCCTTCTCTACTAGCACCTGTCAGCGGCAGTATTAACCACACCACCGGTTGACCTTCCCGCCATTTCTCGGAAACAACTGCACCACTTCTTCGTCGATGAAGGTCTCCTATACTATCAACCTGACGGCAACACGCCTCGCCGCCTTTGTTGTCCCGCTCAACGATGATGTGCGCAACACTGTCTTGTTCGAGTGCCACGACAGCGCATCCAATGGCCATTCAGGGACTTACAAGACACTGATCGCCGCGCAGACCAAGTTCTACTGGCTACGCATGGCACGTACGGTCGAGCGATACGTCCGGACCTGTGAGCTCCCCACCTGGTCGCTTTCTGGATGCCTAGCAAGCTAAAAACGGCGAGACGCAGTCTACGCACCGTCGAGAAGAAGCTTGCGGTGATCACGAAGGTACGATGCCCTCAAAATGACGGATCATCAAGTCCAACACCACAGAATTCTCTGTTCACTCTTAAAAGGGATGTGGAGAACACAAGTGGATGCGACGAAGATTGCCGCGGTATGTTGGAAAACACTGTTTCTTGTCATTCGAAAAACACTGCATGTCAGAAACTCCAAACAAGTCTTCTGTCGACTATACGACTTGGCCACATCGATCATGGACAACTTACCAAGCCGAACCAATGACCAACTGAAACGAGAATGGGAGCGCCTTCTGAAGCAGCATGCCCGGAAATCTCACTTCAAACTGATGCTGAAGGTGACACGCCAATCAGAATCACAACCGTCAGGTGGGTCGAACCGCGCTCCTCAGACAGAAGAAATACCCCACCTTGTACGAGTCGTATATCGTCGAGTGAACCATCGGATGCGACGCCGACGGATGATGATCTTCTACTTGGCACGCTTTCTCGACTCCATAACTAAGAGAAAACATTGGAAGTGGTTAGTGGGAAATGGCAGCTGGTGCACAACATGTATCTGTCGATCGTCCCGGACGGAAAACTCACATGCGAAGCACTTCGATCAAAAGAATTCGCCACTTTGGGGGGAGATCGGCAAACTCTTCATTAGTTCTCGGCCGTCCTTCCACAAGCCTTTTGGATGGCACAAGTGGGGAGAGCATTCCGACGACAGTAGCGCCGGCTCGGGTTGAGAAACGCGTACATCGACAGAATTCCTGCGGTGATTGCCGTCAGCGGAAGAAGTAAGAACCCACATTGTGAACGTCTTGCTTCTTTGCAAAGTGTCTTTTTTCACTAACATGCTCGTCGAATAATCTGGCCTCACTGCACCATCAATAGAAAGTTTGCATCAATAACCGTCTAATAGATTCACCTCCAACAACACCCCCTTACCCCATGGTCGCTGTTGGTCGTCGTCGCAGGGCCATCACCCCCACCTCACCCATCACCACAGTGGTACAAAAGTTGTGACAACTCCTCGAATAGGGTGCCAGTAGACTTGCCCGCCTTGAACTCATAACCGGTCCGCATAATTCTAGAAATTAGGTCAGTCATTTGCAACGTTTTTAGAGGACGAGCGACTGCCGACCATTCCGCATGCTTTTTTAGTGACGCTATTAATGAGATGGGGAATACACCATTCCCATTTGAATTTGCAATCTGTTCGCATCATGCGCTTGACATCCGGACCTGCATCGGTTTGTCGCGCCATAGAAATCGGCCAAGCAAAGCCCAAATTCAGCAAGAATCTCCACCAACCAACGCTTAAAAGCACTACGGACGCCAACATCGCGCTCACCAAAAACAGGATCAAATTTACGAATAGCTAGCAAGAAACATCAAAACGTCCATTCGTTGTCAACCCCGTAAATTCGAACACCCAAATATGACGAATTCTGAGGCACATTCATCCAAAAATCGCAGACCATGGAGAAGCAAGGCGATGAATCAACCCGGTTTTCGTTTAGAAATGCCTTGACCTCCAGTTTGGTTGCTGCGTACAGCTCAGTGACTGCATAGGAAACATCTTTGGCAAAAAAAATCGCCTTTCATGTCGTCTCGCATTGCAACGTCATCTAGAACCCTTTTTTCAGTGTACTGGACGGACCTGAACGGAACGTGATTGTTCACAATGCTCACCGTTTCTTGGAGGAGTCTTAGTCGTTTTGGACCCGTCGCACACAACTGTGAGCCAGAGAGCCTCTTGGCTTCATCCGCACGTCCATCTTTGCGATCCAACTCAATTTGTGTCTTGTCAGAAACTATCCCGTGTGCATCCAAGAGAGGTTTTGTTGCCTTTGATGTGTTTCCGTGGAGTAGAATTGGCTTTGATTGCTCACGACAGCTTTCGCTCGCGAGGCAGATCCACCCGATGCAAGTGGACGAACGAAGATGGTTGCTCTTCTCTTCTTCTTCACTTTGAGGTGGGCTCCATTCCACGCGCACTCCCCAACAAAAGATTACAGACGTCTCCTTTTCTTCTTTGGGGACTTGATCGCAAACCCCTTCTGAGGGGTGAACGCTTTGATGGCGTCCCGGAACGCGGCTGGCGCTTTCATGTTGGTGGAGTCTTGCAAAGATCTTGCGATCTTTGGCTTTTGCTCCGCCAAAAAGCTCACAGCATTGTAGAATTCTTTTGACCAATCAGCGCCGAGCGCGATGAACTGCCCAACGTCGTGGGAGCTCGTGAAACAAACCTGGGTTTGGCAAACCCACCTGCATTTTGTCAAACTCGCCGAATCAAACCGAACTTAATCGAAAACCAAGCCCACCAAATTAAGATATAACCTTGCAACATGTGACTACTTGGCGTGGTTTGTCCGATCCGTGTCTATTGGGCATTGTGACTACCGTTGCATTTCATGCTGAAAAATAACAAATTATTCCATTCCATTTGGAGTGATTCAGTTTCATACCAAACAATTCGTTTTTGGAGACGTAACGAAAACACAACAAGCGGCCAACAAGAGACAGTTACGGGTGCTATGATGGGGACTTGGAACGCGAAAGAACCATTTGGCACATTAAAAGAAAACCAAACACAACCGTGAATACAAAGCCTAGCTATCGTCACTGTCTGCGGCATTGCGTCGCTTTCGTTGTCCTTTTCCGAGTCACTGATGGCATATTGATCATCGTACGGTGGTTTCTTCAGGTCCTTAGGATGCTGATTCATGTAAATGAATGTCAGCATCTTACTCTTCACCGACAAACGATTGCGTTTTTGAGTGTGAATACTATCAATAACACTCCATGCACGTTCGATGGCCGAGGACGATGTCGGAATGCTCAAGATTCGAAGTGCCAACTTCCGCAACTCAGGCATTGTGTCGCGAGTTCTCCACCAATTTATTGGCAGTTTCTTCGAATGGAGTTCGTGTTCTTCCTCATCATCATCCCACGACTGCTTCAAGCGCAAGAACTCGTAGACTGCACGCTCAAATTCATACGGCCTTCTCTTTGTGTCGCCACAGAGCGAAGACAGCAGCTCTTGGGTCTTCTCCACCGCTTGGGTCAGATCACCAGTGTCAAAGTTTGTGATTGTCTTTGATGGATCACGAAAATATGCAACCCACAGCAACGAATCCGAGCGCAAAAACTCCCATCGCTGTTTGAATTCGAAGCCGAATATCGGCTTTAATTGCAGAAACGTGAACACGACGAGGCGACAGATCGGGTACCTCTTCTTCGGCATACAACGAGTGACTCGAAAGCTTGCGGAACTGATGACACACCATCGAGAAACAGCAACAGTCTCGATCGAATACAGCGAGTGTCTTGATTAACGGCTCGGCGTAGCGGATAACCAGCTCAGCGTCTTTCCAGAACGCTTTCTGTGCAGACATTTGGTGATCTTGTAAGTTACCAATTCCGAGAAGTAAAAGCACAGCGTTTAGTTTTTCGCCCGCGAAGCGGGTCGCGGAAAATGGGATCCGCAAGGCACTCCACGAGGAGCTGACGATTGTGAACAATTCTTTCACGCAGCATAAGCTGGAGTACCAACGTGTAGGTACAGGCAGGCAAAGAGCTCGTCGCTTGGTCTTGGCTGTGTGACGACGCCGTTGGACTTTACGAAATCGCGCAAGCAGCCCTTGCCGCTTTTAAAGAGTTCTTTGAAGCGTTGGCAAGGACGCTTTTGAAGACGTCATTCTTTGTGAACAAATCTTGAAGGGCCAGGTTCATTGTGTGTGCTGAACAACCATTGCAAATGACATTGGGATGGTCTCCCTTCAAAACTTTCCACATCTTCTTCATATTTTTTGTATTGTCGGTTACGACTGTGCAAACCTTGTTCCTCCCTGCAACTCTTTCGACCTCTTGAATGTCATTCGATAGATGAGTTGCCATGTACTCGCCACTGTGAGTATTGTCTTCGGCTGATACTGCATCCCAAAAGACGGGTCGAGACTGGGGTGAACACACAGCAAAACCGACGATGCCTTCCGAGTTTCCGTTTGTCCAGCCTTCCGAGTTTCCGTTTGTCCAGCCATCTGAAACGATAGCTAGGTGTGATTCTGTCCTGAGTCGCGCTGAGATTTTTTTTTTTCCAAGTGAGATGACTCAACCAGCAGCTTCGTCACTATTGCATTTCGCGTTGGCAATGTGTACCCGGGGCGACCAGCCAGTAGAGCGTTGCGCAGAGCTTTGTTTTCAATAACCTTGAAGGGGATATTCGCGGTGTAGAGTATCTCCGCCACTTGGAGATGCCGCGCATTCTGTTCATCAACAGTAGGGAGTCGAGTGGCAGATGGTGTGTCTGAGCCACGGCGTGCGATTGGTGTCCTTGGTGCAGGGGAACCATTGCTCGTCCGTCGCACTTTTGATGGCGTCGGGAAAATCGTGGATGATGACGTCACCAACACGCGCTTGAGGGGGGAGAGACGGAGGCTCCATGCGCGCCGCTTGTTTTCATCGAGCGCAGGGCACGTCGTCAGATGCGGGATCATGTTCTTGGATGGCTGAGCACTGCGCAGTACTTCTTCGCAGCCGCGGCATTCCACTTTTGGACACTGTGTTTCACGTTCTCCGATGTCAAAGGGGAAGATCCTAAACAGACTCCAACTCACGTCACGAGATCGAGGCATCTTGAGATTGGTACTGACGGTGGGAGTTGCTTGCTCTTGAAGAATAATTGATGAATGACCATGAATCGAACTGCATCTTGTTCCATGCCTACGAGTCCCCGCGGTGCTGATTTTCATTCTGTTGTGAGGCATGACTCTTCGAGCTCAAGTTCCGGCAATCAGAGCTGCTAGCGCGAGCTCCCTCGCATTTGATTCGGTGGGCAGATAGAATTCCGTCAATCACGGTGCACGGCGACGGTTCGCCGTCCCCGATTCCAATTTCCGCCGCGCGCCAGTGCTCCTGTCCGCCGTCGGGACTGAGCACGCCTCCCACGGCGAATCCTCTACCACCATCACACGACGCCGACCCCACTACCGTTGCTAACGCCCTTATTGCCGACACCTCCACACGCGGCCACGGCCATGTCCCCCCAGGTCCCCGAGCTCAAGCACTTCCCAAAGCACTGGGGCGCTTGGCACCGACGATCGAGACGAGAGACAATGGCCACAGCCTGTGGCCCACAGGACCAAGATGACTAGGGAAACGCGCCAGGCGCTCAACCACGAGCACAAGGGAAGCGACCACGCGCA
>JAADYI010001122.1:0-10040 GCA_023338185.1 Lagenidium sp. CBS 127285 | reverse complement strand
TTTTTTTTTTTTTTTTTTTTTCAAAGCGAGCCGAGCTTGCGCGTTGCGGCGCTGCCATGACTGGTGCCACCACCGCAGCGGGGATTCCACGGCGGGCGGGTGTCCCCGGGGACGAACACGCGCTCCCGCAGCAGGCGGACGTTTTGCGTGAGCGCGGGGGCGTTGGCGTCGTCGAGGTGGCAGATCTCGAACGCGTGGTTGCTCAGGAGCCGGGTGACGAGCGTCGCATTGTCGGCCCCCGAGAAGCCCAGGTCCTTGAGGAACATGGTCGCCGGGGCGATCTCATCGCGGGTCTTGTGGATCCGCGTGAGCGTCTGGCGGAACTGGTTCTGGATGGGCGGGGCCAGCGCCGGGTGCAGGCGCTCCTTCATGCACAGGACCCGCCGGCAGCGCTCCTTCATGATGGCCCTGCAGGCCGCGTCCGTCAGTCAGTCACGAGCAGCAGCAGCAGCAGCAGCAGCACATAGCGAGAGAGCAGCCACGACGGACGTACGCCTGCATGTCGTGGAAGCTCAGGCGGCCGTCGGGGTCCCGGGCGAGCCCCGCGAAGAGCGCCTCGACGTCCCGCCGCGTGTGGCGCGGGAAGCGCTTGAGGAGCTGGTCGACCTGGGCCACGACGGCCTCCTCGTCCTCCTGCGAGAGCGAGCACATGCCATAGACCGCGAGGATGTCCTCCCGCTCCTGGCGGTGGGCCATGGCATCGAGCTCCCGGTCCGTGACCACGTGCAACCCCCGCTCCCCCGCGCGGAGCTGGGCCCGGGCGTCCAGGGGCCCATAGAGCCCAAAGACCAGGAGCCGCCCGGTCGAGTTGGGGTGCTGCACGTGCGCGGGGAAGAGGAACGCGAGCACCTGCGCGAGGTCGACGCGCGCGTCACCCTGCGTTGGGGCCCCGTCGGCGGCGGTCCTGCTGCTGGTGCTGGCGGTGCTGGCGGTGCTGGCGGGCGTCGCGCGGGGCGGCTGCGTGTGCTGCAGGAGGAACGCGAGCTCGTTCGGGGCCGTGAGCGCCTGGGCCGAGCAACGGACCCCGACGCGGACCCGATCCTTGCCCAGGCGCGCCCGCCACGACTGCGGGGCCTGGGCCCAGGCCTCGGGCTCGTCGCTCGTGGGACCCACGAGCTCCTGGAGCTCGGTGATGGCCCCGACGCGCTCGAGGCCGAGGACGAGCACGGGCCCCGCGGTGAGCCCCCGGACCGCCCGCTCGAGCTCCCCGGCGTCCAGCAGCGACGACGGCGCCGACGCCACCGCCGTGCGGGCGGAGCGGGGCGTCGGGGAGGGCGTGGGCTTGTCCCCCGCCGGTCGAGGGGACTCGGTGGTCGCTGTCGTCGTCGTCTCGCTGCTGACGTGGAGTGGCGAGTGGGGGTCGGCAATGCGCGTGAGGAACTCGTGGGCGCTCTCGGGCGTGAGGTAGGCGAGCGCCTGGTGGGTGATGGCAAAGTGGCGGCGACGGAGCTCCTGGCGGAGGAGCTCGTCGGCCCCGAGGGCCTCGACCTGCACCAGGAGCACCGCCGTCTCGGTCGGGGCGTTGGCCGGCGGCGGCGGCGCAACGGCCCCCGCAGCAGCACCCGAGGAGGCGGGAGGAGCCTTGGACGACTTGCTGGCCATGGGGCTCACTCAGGAAGCACACACACGAAAATGGCCGTCGGGGGACCAGACAGCGCGCGCGCGCCCAGTGGCACCGGCCTCGCGAGCCCAATTTTGGTCTGGGCGTGACCTGGTCAGCGGTGCCGAGCTCGTCGCTTGTCGGTTCACTTTGGTTCGAGATACGGAAATGATCCGGGGCTTCTCGTTCCGGTCCCCGCGGCGGGCGCGCGGCGGTGTCGGTGGCGGCGGCGGCGTCAGTCGCGGGGGCTCCCGAGCGGCGGTGGGTGTCGCCCCGGCAGAGAGCCCCAGCGCCAGTGACGGGGGCGCCCAGTGGCGGCGGCGGCCGTCGCTCGCGGACTTGGCCGTGTCTTCATCGTCGTCGTCGTCGTCCTCGGCGTCGGACGAACTGGCAGGGGCAGAGACGGCGGACGAGGAGGATGAGGACGACGCCGAGCGCCGGCGACTGCGGGCGCATCGGAGCGTCCCCGTGCCGTCGAGCGCGTGGGCCCCGGACTCGCCCGGGACGGCGCACGACCATGGGGACGACGAGGCCACGACCGCGGCCCCCGCGTCATCGCCACGACCACCGTCGGCAACACGAGGCGACACAGGGCCCGACGAGCACGAGGACGAGGATCACGATGACGCGTGCGGGCCGTGGGCCGACGAGGAGCTCCGCATGCTCCAGCAGACGCGCGCCGAGGTCCGTACATGTTGTGGGCGCCGTGTTGGGAGACTCATTGAGTGAAGGAGCCGAACAAACGGACGCCACTGCCCCCACCTCCAACCAGGTTGAGCGCGCGTGGCGGCAGGAGAACGCCCGACTCCGGGCGCAGCTCAGCGCTGCCAGTGAGCGCGAGGCCGGGCTCCGCGAGCGCCTCGCACGCTTCGAGCAGCACGAGGCAGCGGCATGGACGCCGCCGTCGTCTTCCTCGTCCCCCGCTGTCGCTGTCGCTGCTGCCACTGGCGCCGCATCACCACGTCGGAGCAGCGCGCCGACGCCCCGGGAGCGGGAGCTCCTGCGGCTCCTGGTGCAAGTCGTCGGTCGCGAGGCCATCCACGAGCTCCTCCTCCTTCACAACAACAACAACAACAGCGCATCGCCTCCTGGACCAGCGGCGACAGCATCCTCGGAGCGAGCTCGGCGCGCCGGCAGCAGCAGCAGCAGCAGCGACCAGCTCCGGCGGCGTCTCGTGGCGCAGGCCGCGCGGGCTCGGCGCCAGGCATCGTCGTCGCGTCCGGCGGCGCCACCACCTCCGCCGCCTCTGCCCGCGAGCACCACACTGCGGCCATGGGCGACACTGGCCAAGCACGAGATGAGCGCCGCCATGTGAGAAGACGGCGAGACAACGAGGAGAGAGACAAAAGGATGAGAAAAAAAGCGATTTACATTATGCGCCGCCTATAGAGCGGGTCACGTGCGCGACGACGACGCCGACGGCGCTTGCTGTCTTGGGTGGGGGAAGAGTAGTACTGTAATCTGCGGCACCGGGGCTTAGTCGACAATGAGCACCTTGAGCATGTTGGTCGAGCCGGCGCGGGCCTCCTGCATGCCGTGGATGGCCACGACCGTGTCGCCCTTCTTGATCCAGCCAAACTGCTTGCCAATGTCGGTCGCGCGGTAGAGGATCGAGTCCGTGCCGATCATCGAGCCCATGACCCGGGCGGTCGTGCCCTTGAGGAAGCCCTCCGACTGCCGGGCCGTCTCGCCGAGGGCCGTGAGCACGAGGATCGGCTGCGACGGGCGGTACTTGGAGATGAGGCGGGCGGTCGTGCCCGTCTCGGTCAACACGACGATCATCTTGGCGCAAATGTCAATCGCCGTCTTGACCGCCGACGAGGCAATGGCCTCCTGGGTGCTCATGGCCCCCGTGGTCTCGAGGACGCTGTTCCGGAGGGCCTGGTAGAGCTCGTCGTGGTGGATCGCGCCCTCGGCCTGGAGGCAGATGCTCGCCATCATCTGCACCGCGTCGATCGGGTACTCGCCGTTGGCCGTCTCCCCCGAGAGCATGACGCAGTCCGTGCCATCGAGGACGGCATTGGCCACGTCCGTGCACTCGGCGCGGGTCGGGCGCGGGGACTTGATCATCGACTCGAGCATCTGCGTGGCCGTGACCACGGGCTTGCCGGCGATGTTGGCCTTGCGGATCATCATCTTCTGGGCCAAAAACACCTTCTCCGGGGGGATCTCCATGCCGAGGTCCCCGCGGGCGACCATGATCCCATCCGTCTTTTCCAAAATCTCATCATAGTTCTCGAGGCCCTCCTGGGATTCGATCTTGGCGATGATCTTGATCGCCCGGCCCCGGGGGCCCAGGACCGCGCGGATGTTCTCAATGTCCTGGGCCGTCCGGACAAACGACGCCGCGATAAAGTCGACGCCCTGGACCAGGCCAAAGTTCTGCAGGTCGTCCTCGTCCTTGGGCGTGAGCGTCGGGAGCAAGACCTTGGCCCCGGGGAGGTTCATGTTCTTGCGTTCGCCAATCACGGCCGTGTTCTCGGCGCGGGCGACGATCGAGCTCTCCTTGACCTCGACGACCGTGAACACGAGCGAGCCATCGGCGACGAGCATCTTGCCACCGACCGTCACCGACTGCGGGAGCTCCTTGTACGAGCACGCGAGCTTGGTCTCGTCGCCCAAAAAGTCATAATCGGTCGTCCACTCGACGAGCGAGCCCTTGGTGATCGTCACCTTGTCCTTGTTCTGGAGGAAGCCCGTGCGGATCTCGGGGCCCTTGGTGTCGAGCATGATCGCCACGTTCTTGTGCGGGCGGCTCGCGAGCGCGCCCCGGAGGCGGCTCAGCGTCTCGGCGTGCGTCGCGTGGTCGCCGTGGCTAAAGTTGAGGCGGGCAATGTTCATGCCCGCATCGAGGAGCTCACCGAGCTTCTCCTGGGACCAGCACGCGGGGCCGAGCGTGCAGACGATCTTGGTCTTGCGGGTCACGCCCTCGGTGCTCGCCATGATGCTCGAGAGCCTGCACATACACAATCGTCAGCTCCGCTGGGTGCAAGCGCATCAGAGGAGGGGCGGGGGGGGGCAAACGTACTCAACGCCCTGCTGCAAGAGTCCAATCGCGCCGGCCATGATGAGAACGGGTGGTGGTGGTGGTGTCGGAACGACGAAGTCAACTGTCTAACGGGCAGCAAACACGATCGAGTTAGTTCAACACTGCGCTAGTCGCGGCGGCGCGTCCTCTCCTCTCCTCTCCGCCTCTCCTCTCCCCCTGCTTCCCCCAGTGCAAGGAGGGGAGTGGATCAACACCTCCTCCATACTTGCTCTCCCCCTCCCCTCCTCTCCGCCACCTCGATCACGAAAGGAGGAAGATGGAGCGAGCGCTGGTGGAGGAGACGAGAGGGGACAGAGGAGAAGCTTGGGGGGAGGAGGGGTGGGCGGCTTAAAGATTCGATCGATCGCTGCAGGACGACGTACTGTGAGTGAGGTGTCTGGGTCCCCACTTGTGCACTTGGTGGTGTGTTTGAGTGTGAGGATGCTGTGGCGTGGCTTCGGGAGCGGCGTTGGGCCCGATCGAGCAGAGCAAGCAGCCACAGGCCGACAACCTTTGTGTTGCTTGGAGGAGGAACAAAAACAAGTGGGGATCCGCCCCCTCCACAACTTGATATGAAACACTCCCAGTTGGTGGCGAGCGGAGCGGCTAGGGGCCACGTCCACCCGCACACCCATCAACCCCAGGTACAGTATGCATGCGAGCCACGCCGACCCACTGTCTTTGTGAACGTAAGCGCACCAAAAACTCGCCTTCAGTGGGTGTACCCCTAGCCGCTACTCCACACCATGACGCGCCCATGTGGTCTGATTCTCCTCTTTGTGACGTAGCCATCGTGCTTCCCACCAAGCAGCAAAAGAAAATGGCCCCATCACCAGAACACGAGCAATGAATCTAGCGGCGCCAATGGGGCGGACGCATTCAGAGTAGCAGCATGATGAACATGGAGGCCAAAAGGCGGAGACCCTCAACGTTGATATAGTACTACTTTACAAGGCCAACTGGCGATGGAGATCCCCATCCCCACCCGCCCTCCTTTCCTAGTTGATGCGGTCAAATGATCCCCAAAACCTTGGGTCGACCGCCATTCGCTTCGCTCACGGGCGACTCGCTACCTGAGCTCGATCGTCGCCTTGGGGACCTTGTAGCCGTCAAAGGTCGTCCGCTTGCCCTTGGGCAGCTCCTTCCGCACGGCATCGGCCCCGCGCTCGACATTGTAGTGGTCCTGCCGCACCCGCGACGACGCGTGCATGGTCGCGCCGCTGTCTGACGACGGGCGGCTGTTCATCATCTTGTGGAAGTAACCGTAGGGTGTGCTCTCAAAGACCCCCCGCGACCAGAGCTTGACGTCCAGGTTGTCCTCGCGGCCCAGGCGCTCCCGCGTGGGGCTCGCGCTCTTGCTAGTCGCGTCCCCGGCGTCGTCACTTCTGGTCGCGGCGCCCTCGCGGGCAATGGCCTCCTCCTCTTCCCGGCGGCGAATGACCCGTTTCACGGGGTCATCGACGGGCGTGCGGTAGCTCAGGCACCGGACGTCGCTCAGCGGATTGTACTCGCTCTCGATGATGATGTCCCGGAAGAGCGCGCCCTTCTTGTTGGTGATGTCGAGGAACTTTTGGTACGTCTCATGCTTGTGGAGGTTGAGGGCCTTGGGGTCCAGGGCCGCGACGCGCTCGACGACCGGGTCGTTCAGTCGGTGGAAGACCCCCGCGGTCCACTCGTCGTGCATCCGCTGGAACTGGCGGCACCGCGACTGCTCCTGGAGGTCCAGCTTCTCGCGGAGCTCCTCGGCCAGCACGCGCCCGTCCTCAATGTCCTTCCAGTGCTTAATGTATTGCCCCTCGCGCTTGGTCCGCTGCTTCTGGAGGTTCTCGGCGATGCCCTCGGCGAGCTTCTTCTGCAGCGCCTCCTGCTCGCGGAGGTAGATCTCGTGCTTCATGGCCACGCGGCGCTGTATCAAACCAAACGACGGGACACGCAGCAGTGCATGGGTGAGTGGCTCGGTGGCGACGGCACTGTAGCGGTGGCATGCGACGGAGCGCACATGTCGACCCACGGACCTGCTGGTTCTCGCGCAACAGCTCCGACACATAGGACTTGGGCACGCTCCCACTGCCGCTGTTACTGACGCTGCCGTGGCTGATACGACCGTGACCGTGACTGGGACTCGAGGTCGTGGTCGTCGTCGGAGACAGCGAGCTCGGGGGACTCCCGGGGCCAAAGGAGTGCCGCCCGCTGGCGCTTAGGCGGGTGCCGGTGCTGTGTGCACAGTGGACATAGCATGAGCGAGACGCGTTCAACTGGTCGCGCCACACACACACATAGACACACGGCGCACCTCCGCTGGGGGGACGTGGACTCGCGGATCGCGTACTGGCGGAGTTCCTCAAAGTGATCGGCATTGTGCACGCGGATGGCGCTCATGGCGGCGGGGGCGAACAGCGGCGTCGACGTCGTCGTCGGTGGTACGGGTCCCAAGCAGAAGCAGCCCCCGCCCGCGCGCTGGTAGAGGTGCTGGTGCCGGTGGTGCCGTCCATGTGCCCACACGAGTCGATGTGATGGAGAGCGCTGATCTGATCCGGCACAAGAATATCCGATTCGTACTTTTACGGAGACGTGTGTACGGTTCGTATCGTTTAAAGTGCGAAGTACGGTCCAACATTGGCTGACAGAAGAATCGTAAATGCGGTGGGACTGTCGGAAGGCGCCGCTGTGGCGGGCGCTCGAGCGCGTGGGCGAGATCGCGACGACGACGACGCGGGCCCGGGACCCGACGGGCAAGGAGACCATGCGCCACCTCCGCCGGGTGCTGCTGGTGCGGGCGCTGCGCTGTTGTTTTTGTTTTTATCCTGCAAAGACGCTGACCAATGCCCCATTCGGTCGCCCCGCCCCCCTCAGGTCGACGTCCCGCGGTACCTCCGCCGGCTCGCGGTGCCCCGGGACCTCGGGCGCGGACTCCGGCGCCTGACGCTCCGCGAGTGGCTCTACGCGCTCCCGCTGCTGCTGGTCCTCGGGGTCATCGTGGAGCGCGCGTGGGGGCTCGTCCTCGCGCACTTGTAGGAACGTGCTTTCGCGAGGCATCAAACAAGATCAAGACAAAACGCCGGGACCGGGGTGTCACGCACGACACTGGCAATCAACTCGAAGCCTTTTTGTCGTTTTACGGAGTTTCATGGGGCGCCCATGTTCCGCACGGCGGCGGCCGGGGCCCAGGCCGAAGGCCCCACGACGGCGACCATCTGCACGAGCAGCACATTGGCAACGGTCCCAACGGCGACCCCGAGACGCAGGACGACGGCCCCGAGGGCCGCGACGAGCACCGCCGCCGGGGGCGCGTCCTCGTGGGGGCAGAAGACCCGCCACGTGGTGAGGAAGACGGTCATCCCCGGGCGCGCGAGGGCCGTGTCGCCCAAGGACGCGAGGCCCGCGAGTCCCACGAGCCGCGCGACATTGGCGGCGTCGAGGGCGATGGCGCAGCCCCCAAAGGCCCCGACGAAGAGCAGCGCGCTCGCGAGGCCGCTGGCGAAGGCGCTGCGGTTGACGACACTCAGGAGCGGGTAGACGGCCCCGACGAGCACGGGGTCGACGCCGCCGGCGGGGCTCTCGAGGACCTTGGCCGCCGTCGAGAGCGTGAGGAGCCCGTGCTCGAGGACGAAGCCATGGCACGCGGGGACGAGCGCCCGGGCCACCCACGGATAGGGATTCTCCCGGGTCGTCGCGAAGAACACGAAGGGGAAGACCACGAAGACGAGGGCGAGGGCCGTGACGACCACGGCGACGACGTAGTAGCCGGCGAGGTCGCTGATCTCACTGAGGTCCGGGAGCGCGAGGACCGCGGCGACGAGAATGGGGATCGTGGCCACGACCGCGAGGCGCTCGGCCCCGTCGAGCACGCTCGCCAGGGCCCGGGCGACGTGCGAGGCGAGGCCAAAGAGCGGGTTCCGGCTGCGCCCAAGGCCCCCACGGGGGCACGACGCGCTGTCAGCGACGGCAGCGCCGAGGACGAGCGCGACGACGAGGCCGCTGTGGAAGCCATCGCGGGCGAGGGCTCGCAGGAGGTTGCGGGGGAAGTAGACTTCGAGCAGCGCGAGCGCGTAGCCTTGGACGTCGACGCGCCCGACGGCCTCGTCGATCCCCAGGCGCTGCTCCACGTCGACGAGTCGGGGGAAGGTCGTGAAGGCGTTGATGGCCGTGCCCGTGCACTGCAGGGCCCCATCGGTCTGCTGCTCGAGGAACTTGGCGTTGGGGCACTGGAAGGCAAAGGGCGGGGCCCGGAGGCGGTAGGCTGCGGGAGCCGCGTGGGCCCGGAAGAGCGGACGGAAGGCGGCGGCGATGGCGATGGCGACGACGAGCGAGAGCAGTGCGGTCGCGGCGAAGAGCGCGGCCGCGCAGAGCCCGACGCGGCCCAGGCGGCGGGTGTGGCGGAGCTCGGCCCCGGCGACGAGGGCCCGGGCGAGGGCCATGGGGAGCGTGAGGCACCCAATGACGCGCGGGTAGAGGCCGCTGAAGACCCGGAGCCACGCGGCGGCGCCCTCGCCGGGTTCTTGGCTCTTGATGGCGATGCCGAGTCCGAGTCCGATGCACACGAGCCCAAGCATCCACTCGGGGCGGAGGGCGAGCGCCCGGCCCCGGACACCACCGGAGTAGGCCGGATGGAGGGGACTCCCATGAGGGGGCTCGGACTCGGGGCGCGGCAGCGTCGCCGGCGGTTCCCCGGGGGGCGTCGCCAGGTGCTCGTAGTCGTCGTGGGGCGTGCCGAGTTGCTCATCGTCGTCGTCGTCGGTGGTATGGGGCCTCGACATGTCGGTCCTAGGCTGTGACGCCGACGAAGATGCCGATGCGCTGACATGCGCCTGACGCCCGTGACGGCCATCGCGCATCGGGTACGACGACGACGATGACACCGACGCCACCGAGCTTCTGTTGCTGTTTGCGCCCATGCGGGGATATCGCGACGATGCTGTCGGGGGCACTGGGTGGTGCTGCTCGTCGATGCCGTGGAGCTCGGTGATGGACATGCGCGCGAGGTTCGGGGCCGCGCGGGAGGGGCGATCGGCGGCGTCTAACACGGACGGCAGCTCGCTCAGGGACATGGCCCGATCAACGACACGGTCGGCCCCTCTGGGCAGGAGGTCATCGGCGTCGTAGAGATCGAGGTCGAGCTCGCTCTGGTCGTCGGGGACGTCGCCGTCGTTCTCAACTTGGCTTTCATGATGCGGCGGGAGGCCGGCGAAGAGCACAATCCCCGGCCGCTGGGCACCGGACGCGCGCGTCGCCATCGAGTTCCTCACGACAACCGCAGCGGTTGGAGCAACTTTGATATTACATACTTCCTCTGTCCGGATGAAGAATGTACATTTCGGAAAATCAACCGCCGTTTTGTCAAACGTGAAGCTTTTGGGGTGGGAATTGAGCCCTCAGAATGGTTGAAAAGGCGTCCATACCGTAAGGAGCTTA
>JAADYI010001121.1:0-10051 GCA_023338185.1 Lagenidium sp. CBS 127285 | reverse complement strand
CTCCTCCCTCCTCCTCCCTCGGCAAAACGCGCATGTTCCTCCAGTGGATCGCCAAGTGCGAGCTCGTGCCGCTGTCGGCGGACACGTACGTGCTCAAGGTACTACACACACGCACACGACGTCGTCCTGCACCCTCCATGCGTGTCGCTGATTCCATTGCTGCTCGCTTTGCGTGCTCTTGCTTTTGCTGTGGTGTCTCTATGTGCAGAAATTCTCCGAGAAATGCCAGCGGACGATCTGCTCGATGGTCGTGGGCTTTCTCAGCGGCGACGGCGTCGACCTCGCCGAGACGCTCCCGACGGGCCACCACATCCGCTGGTCGATGGAGATCATCGGCCACTCGTTCGCCCTCGGCCTCGACGACGCCGAGGTCATCGCCGGGGCCATCCGCATCTACGAGCGCTGGCTCGGCGTCGATGCCCAGGCCAAGACCCGCGACCAGCGCCCGGCGTGCATGCACAAGGTCGAACAGGCGTTTGTCCAGGACCTCCTCGGCCAGATGACGCTGCTCTTTGAGGAGCGCCCCGAGGCCACCCGCGGCCCGACCGATGCCCTCCTCCAGCGCCACGTGCAGCTCTGCGGCCGGTGCGTTGGCCCGCGACATTGGGCATTTTGACGTGTGTGTGTGACGAATCTCTCTCTCTCTCTCTCTCTCGATAGCGTGCTCGATATCTTCGAGGCCGTGGCCAAGCGCCGCGGGGGGCAACTCGCACCGGCGACGTGGGACCGCCTCATTCGCCTCCTCCTCGGCGCCGCCGACGGCGTCCTCCACGGTTCCCGGAGCGCCCTGGGGAATCACCTCTGCGGCCCGCTCGTGCGGATCCTCTTTGAGCTCTACCTCCGCTCGCTGCCCGTGTGCGGGCCCCGCGGGGAGCTCTGGAACCTCCTGCAAAAGTTTTACCGACGCTGGACCCACCGGCTCCTCGTCCTCGAGCAGTGGAACGCCGTGACGCTCGCGCTCACCCGCGCGATGATGCGCCACCTCCAGACCCTCGATCCCCGGCATGAGATTGAGCTCTACTGGGCCGAGAACCGCCTCCAGTCCAAGGTCGAGGTCGAGGCCTCGCTCGTGGCCTACGCGTGGTACCGCCTCCTCCGGGTCGTCGGCCACCCGACGGGCTTTAGCGACCCGGACGTCTACCTCACCGCGATCAAGGGGATCAGCCGCCTCGCCGATGAATTCACCAAGGTCGAGCAGACCCCCGTCGTGCAGTGGGACCAGGTCCTCGGGGCCCTCACCTCGGCGGTCGTCGGGACCCGGGACACGGTCGACCTCTCGATGCTCGGCCACCCCTCGGAAGGGGACCTCGACAAGTCGTTTCTGGGCTCCTCGGGCCGAGGGGGCCAGCTCGTCAAGCGCACGAGGGGCCCACCGGATGTCAATGCCATCCTCCGACTCCTCGGGCCCTGGTTGTTCGATGCGTGCCTGAGCCGGGGCCCGCGGTTCAACTCGTGCCGAAGCGAGGCCCTGCGTTGCCTTGGGAAACTCATCTGCCGGTTCAGCGGGGGCCGGTCGAAGCGCATTCATTGGGCATATGCCATGCGCTGCGTCATGGCCGTTCAGAGCGCATTGATGGAAGAAGACGATCGGATAGTGGCCTCGGCGGTCTACAACTGGTCCAAGGTCTTCAGTCTCTACGGCAACCACACGCTACGAGGTGCTGTGGTGGTCACGGGCCCGTTCCATCGGGCAGTCGAGCGATTGTTCCGGTAGGAGCTTCACGTTGTCGTCTTGTGTCGAGCCGTATGGGGCTGACGTGAGTGGTGATGGTGTGCAGGGTTTGTGAACGAAGTGGTGCGGACGAGGCCGCAGTTGGTGGGATCCCCGTTACTCTGCTCCGCCGCGCGTGCATTGATGCTTGTAGCTCCTTGCTCACGCTGCATACCCATTTGCCGGTGAGTTGTACCAGGGTAGTCTTCTTGTGGTGATTGGATCATTCTCCTCACCATGTGATGGTGATGCATCAGCGAGCGTTAGTGAAGGAAGCGGAGCGAAGTCTGGTCCCAGAATCGATGTCAGGGATCCCCGGCCTCTACTCGTCCCTGCCGAAGTACACGAGCTCGCAGGTCGTTGCTCTCCTGGTCAATGCTTTCAAGATGGAGACGGATCCCACCAACCTCCAGATGATGTTGTGGTTGTTGACCGTGGCAATCCAGCAAGAGGCCTCGTACTGGTCAATGGGGCTTGCATCGAGTCGCAACTCTCAAGTCCCTGTGACTATTCTTCACATATGTACTGTGATCAACAAAGCTGGCCGGCACAAAGCACCCGTGATGTTTACAGCTTTCGAGTGTCTTCGGCATCTATCGCTCGTGAGCGGGTCTCTTTTCGAACATGCGACAAGTTCAGTGGTTCACCTGGTCAATGCCTGTTGCGATTTCATCACAGCTAGTGCACCGGTGTTGAGATCCAATCGAGCACCATTTTTCTTGGATGAACTCATGGGTGCAGCTTATCGTTGCATCACTGAGTGGGTCGGGTCGTCGCCTTTGCTTCTCTCCAGGCCCCCGGTAGTTTCCAAGATCGTTGGTACTGTCATTGACTCTGCCGATCGACTTGGTTCCATTGCTGTCAAGGGATCGACGGCACCGATACGCGACGCGTCGCAGAAGCTGTTGAACGTGCTGCTAAAGCATCATTCTGCTTCAAGCCGCCAAGACGACGTGAACTTCAACGAGAAGGTACTTCTCGTCGTCATATGTATGTTTCGGTGATGTGACTAACCCAATTGCGTTGAGTAGTCAGCATTGAAAGACATATGCAAGCGCGAACTCGATGAACCTCATCTCCACTGCCGTTTCTTCGCGATCAACAAACACTCCGTGCTCACAGTGATCGAGAAACCTCCAACTGACGTGTCACCTGCACCTGAAACGATATTTATCATCCGAGATTCGTCTGGAAGGTATGTCTGGCGGGCAAAACCTCGCTTTTGCGATGGGCCACGGCTACGAAGCACTCAAGAATATGAAGAGTACAACGAGAAGAGGGAGCAACAGTTGGTGGAAGATGTGGACGTTGAACCCACTCCGAACTCTGAACTCCCATCGCACGACAAAAAAGGAGATCCCCTACTTCTAGCCTTAAGGCAAACTCATCAGACTTCGAGTTTGATGAGTTGGCAAACAGGAAGCAACGCACCTAATGGATCTGCAGATCCTGCGCGTGGAACAGCTTCCCTTTTGGTTGGAGAAGGCAACACTGGCTTGAGTTCCGTCAGCGAGCGAAAGGCCTCCGCAATTGGACGCGAAGATCGTGAAATCCAAGACGTCGTCTTCACGAACTTGATGTCAGCACAAAGCCAAGCTGATCGCGCAGCATCAACGTCGGGCCATATTGCGCTCATCACACAGTATCGTCGCTGCATGGAGCCGCAAACACCACAGAAGGATCCAGCACTTGAATCATGGGAAGTTTCGCGAAGAATGATGACAGAGCTTGGTTTCCTTTCCGTCCGCAATTGGGGCTCACTGTTTGCAATGAAGTCGTGTTCTGGCGAACTGTTGCGTGATCTCGAGGATCTGGACAAACTTCCTCTCTGCGAAGTGTTCGAGTTTGGTATTGCGTACGCTCGTAGTCAGGGATCTGAAGGTGGTTTTGACAACGTCCAGATTGTGAATAGTGTCGACATGGAAGTGGGAATCACTGATGTGTCAGTTGAGTATGAAAAGTTCATCAGTGCACTTGGTGAACGTGTTCCTCTTGGTCGTGAAACAGGATCAAAGGTGGCGCATTTGCCTGCGTCATCTCGTTTCGAGGGTGATGTTGTCTACCATTCACATCACAGCGGCGAAGTTTGCTTTTATGTCCCTACCTTTCCGATCAAGGACCGCGTGACGCATAGTTTTGTGGAGTCAACGAGTCTTTTGGAAAGGGCCAATGTGCTCATCGTTTGGAATGAGACTCAACTGAACTACCGACCAGGGAGTGTGTTGTGGGAATCAACCTTCAAGTTGCCAACACCAAGCACCCAGGTGGTATTGATTATCGATCCACTGGATAACGACCTATACTGCGTTCGTCTGTCTCACGAAGGATCCCCTTTGTTCAACCACCGCGACGTGTTGGCAAGAGAAGATGACAATTATGTGGACGAAGGAGAAGTGCACTGTGCTCGCGTGCTAGGTCCCCTTCAAGACGGGATGGTTGTAAATGGCTCGTGGCTGGCACCGCTTGTTCGACAAACAGCGATCAATGCGACGATGATTGCTCGCGCGTATCATCGATATCAACACGCTGTGGGAGCGACCACTCTTGCCCCACCTGAGGGACCAGAATGGAATCGTGGTCAACTCCTTTCATCAATCATTGACAAGTACATGCGGCCACAACTACCAGGCGAATTCTATGGAGGATTGTTCAACGAGGTTACCAACTACGGTCTGATGGACGAGGATGCCCGAAGTAGTGCAAGTGACTTTTTTGGCGTGAGGAAGAGCAGTGAGAAGGATTTATTTGCAGTCAGAAACAGCAGTGAAGGAGACTTGTACGGGTTGCCAATGAACGATTGAGTGTATGTGTCATAAATCGTGTTTGTTGTGGTCAGTTGTGTTTTTTCTATTCATGGTCAACCACATTCACAAACCTGAAAAAAGCGCTCGAAAGGACATGCGACAGGTCCATTGGTAGGTTGGTGATCATTCCTGTAAGCGCGGTCACGGGCGAGCCCACTTGCTTCCGTCGACGTGCAACCACGGCACGACGTAGCGCGACGGGCTCGAGTGATCACTTCCTGGCGTTGAAACTTCAGACAAGTAGACGCTGTTAAGATGGCATCTCGAACTCCATCCATGTCGTTCATTCTGGGTACATCGCGGAGCACGCCAAAGCCAAAGGCGGTGCGAGCACAGTCTGAAAAAGCAATCCATGATTTGGTACTTGCGAAGAACAACGCACATCGTGGAATCGACTCAGCTTCGGTGCGAACATTGGAAGGCTTTTTGTGGATTCGTATTCACTCTCGGCGACTTCGATACTGCGTCCTTGAAGGCCGAACATTACTTGTGTATAACTCAAAGGAAGATGCAGCGCTCTCGAATGGCTGTGTGAGCCCATCAGCGAAGAAAAAGATCGTCGTGGTCGGCGTCAAGGATGCCGTGGAACTGGACAAGCATATGAGGACATTGCTGCTCGGTTCTGCATCTGGAAATGGAAATGTTGAGAATGCTCTTGTTGTCAGTACCGAAAAGTCGAAGCTGGTTGCAGTGGAAGCCGAGACCCACACCGAAAAGCAGCGTTGGTTTCATGCCCTCAATTGTCTGAATTTTGCATCCCCGTCGACAGAGCGAGCTCTCTTCTTGTCAATGCTTCAAGACAGTGGCATGTTTGATGCCCACATGGCTGTGACACTGCTTCATCGTTATCGTGACAACGATGTGGCGGCCGAACTAGTCATTGACCGCCTCGCCGAATACGCAGAGCACCATATTGATGACGTCGAATTCTACATTCAACAAATCATGCATCTTGTTGTGAATATGGAGCTGGCAAAAACAGAAAAGTTGGTAAACTTGCTGCTCTCAATCTGCAAAGCCTGTGCATACGTTGAGCACTTGGGAAATTGCATTCACTTGGCACTGCAACTTTTTTGGCTGCTGGAGGCTAAGATTCAGGACAATGACCCCAAATCGTACAATAAGTGTGCCAAACTACTGATGTCCATTGAAGCCAAGATCGTGAACCAACAATTCGAGTTACCTCCAGCATCGTGCTCTCCTGAATCAGTGTCCAAGATGCTTCTTCAGATCCCTGGGATGAAGCAGCGGCTTGCTGAGATGAAGGAAAACGCAGCATCAGCCCCATATTGCAGTGAGACCACGACGGCAAAAACAGGCAGCTCCAACAGTGAGGCAACGGCAAACCCTACAAATAATGGCCTCACCGAAAGTCCGGAACATATTCCAAACGACGAAGAAGCGAAGTTGCATCGTGCACTCTTGATGCAGTGGATGGAGAAGGAACGTCAAAAGCGGTATAAATTCTTCCATGAGCAACGGGATTTTGTGAAAGCTTTAGCGGATATATCGGAGCACATGCGCTTGATCGAACCCCCACAGGAACGCAAAAAGCATCTCCCCACTGCATTGGCTGCTTTGAATATTCCCGCGATGGCATACATTCCATTGGGTCGTGTGTCGGATCCATATTCCCGTATTACGCGTGTTCTCAAGGATGAAGGAACCGTTTTCTCAACCCATAGTCGAGCGCCTTGCCTGCTCTGCTTCGAGGTGGTTCAAGATCAGGTCAACGCTGCTGGCCATCGGGCGTCGATGACGCAATCACGTCTTCCTCAAGATACGCTCAGTCCTCGACGTAGCTCAACGCTGACCGCACGTGGCAGCATCACTTCCATATCGTCTTCAGTCATGTCCATCGCAGACGAAGAAGCAGAAGTGTTGATGCTTCTGAAAAAGTACTCTATCAATGGCCGATACGTTGCGGCAAACGATGTCAACCAATCAGATCCGGATGAGCCATCTGATGCTAGCAACCAACCCAGTGATAGCGTTGATGACGATGTCGCTGCCCTTAGAAGTCTAGAGCATCATCTAGGGGTCATTTCAATCGCGACTGGCAACGATAGCAGCGTCCAGCTCCTCGGCGTGCAGGATTCGGACTCGGCCAGTTCGGGCTCGCTTGAGCTGTCTCCGAGAACTGCAACAATCGATATAGGCGCCCCAACAACGGATGATGAATCCAGTCTAATGCGACGAAGGTCGAAGACGACTTACGAGCAAAGTTTGTCGAAACTGTTGAGTGAAAGTGGGGTATTCGGCGAGAGTTGGAGCGAGAAAAAGGTGACTTTCGAAACCAAGGCTGAAGATACCTGCCGATACTGAGGATCGTTTCTGTTTGCAGGCACGCATTCGCGCAGCCTCCCCATTCGGACAATTGCCAGGTTGGAATGTGATATCATTGGTACGTGTTTGAAATAGAGGACAGTTGGCTGGGGTGACCAACGTAATAATGCAAAAATGCGCAGATCTCCAAAAGTAACGATGACATTCGTCAGGAGGTATTTGCCATGCAGCTTATCACCAAGTTCCAAGATATTTTTCAGGAAAGCGGCCTGCCGTTATGGCTACGAGCGTATCGAATTATTTCAACAGGCAAAACGAGCGGATTGATCGAAACAATCACTGATGCGCAGTCCCTGGACGGATTGAAGAAGAAAGACGGATACGAATCTTTGTTAAAGCACTTTGAGCGTGAGTACGGTCAGGGAGACGTCAAAGCTTTCAAAGCTGCCCAGCGTAATTTTCTGCATTCACTTGCCGCGTATTCGCTCGTTTGCTACCTCCTCCAGATCAAGGATCGACACAATGGCAACATTCTTGTGGACACTGCCGGACATTTGATTCACATCGACTTTGGCTTCATGCTTGGGATCGCACCTGGGGGAACATGGAGTCTTGAGACGGCCCCATTCAAGTTGACGAAGGAGATGGTTGAGGTTCTCGGCGGAGTAGAATCCAAGTTGTTTGGCGAGTTTGTGCACCTACTTGTGCTTGGTCTCCTTGCGGCACAGCGAAATGCGGAGAAAATCATCACACTGGTCGAAATCATGATGCGGAATTCCACATTTCCGTGCTTCCAAGGTCGGGATGTGTCCAAGGACCTCCAGAAACTCCGTGAGCGGTTCATGTTGCACCACTCGACCGAGCAAGTCGTCAAGGCCGTGATAAAGATGGTCAGCGTGAGCTACAAGAACAAGTGGACAAAGCGCTATGATCAATTCCAGAAACTCACAAACGGGATTCTCCCTTGAAAATCCCAACTTGGATGGTCCTGCCAAATAACGTTACTTCATATTATAAGTTTGATATGGATGACAACACAAATCAATTTGCCCGCATCCGCTTGGTAGGCCCCATCGTGGTGGAGTCCTGGGGGTCGTAGTCAAATTGCGAGAGACTGAGGTCGTTGATGTCGTACTCACTTTGCGGTGGAGCGAGACCGAGACTCCTTGGGGGTTCCACCTTCATGGCAGCGGCATAATCACCGCCCATACGGGCTGGCGGCGGGGCGTTGGTCGGCATGAATGCCCGATGCTGCTGGACTTGCGGTGCGTATTGCGGTTGTTGTCCCGGATGCGAGTGTGACGCTGGCGGGCGAGTGTTGTTTCCGTAAGAAGCAGATCCCATGCCCGAAGGTGCTGCTGCTGGTCCCTGCGCCGCGTTCATGCCACTGGGAGGACGGACATTCGCTTGACGGCTGGCCTCTGCATTGTGCAGAGCCGAGATACGACTGGCCACGTTCGAAGCGGAGTGTCCCTGTCCCTGCTGCATCGTCGGGGACTGTTGCTGCTGACATTGGGGCTGTCTCGGTCCCGAGCCCGGTGGCCCCATCGCGCCCGATGAGGAGGCAAAGGCGCTTGCCGGCTGACGTGGCGGGGGCTGGTCGCCAGACTTGGGTGGGGAGATGGTCAGTGTTGCCATGGGCGGCGCGTGCTGCGGGGGGCCACTCTGTGCGGAGGCGGTTCCAACAACAGCGGACGAGGAAGGCGGAGGGGCCGGAAGTGGCGGCCCCTGTCGTGCGGCGATCGCCGGGATGGCCACTGACGGACTGGGGAGCGCAGCGTGTGGCTAGACAGCGACAATGGTGATCGAGGGTGAGAGGAACGTTGTCAATCTTCAACGGGCATGCACAGACTCTCACGGACCTTGTTCGAGTGCACGTCCTTGATGTGCTCGCGATCGTAGCACGAGTTCCCGAGGTACTCGCCAAAGAGCCGCAGCGCGCGCTTGCGGGCGTCCGAGATGCTCGCCTGTGCGCACATGGAAAGTGTAAATCCCATGCTATCCCCCACGTCCCCTCACGGGCGCCTCGCCTCGTACCTTCTTGGCCTGCTCGATCGCGGCCCCGAGATGGGGCTGGCCGTCGGCCTGGCCAAAGCCCACGTCCTCGTGGCTCGTGCCGTCCTTGAGCTCGATGCGCACGAGCGAGCTGAAGCCGATGCTCCAGCGATCGTTCTTCTTCTCACGCTATTATACCAGCGTTCACATCCGACCGTTAGCCACGCGACCCCGCCCGTGCACCAACACACACACACACACACACACAGGCGTCGCCAACCGTCACGTGCACGTACGTATTCCTCCTTGCACTCGACGATCCGACACGACCAGCCATTGAAGCCAAACGCCTGATTCGCCAACTCGATGGCCTTGCAGCTCTCAATGTACGTCAGCCGCGTGCCCCGGGGCCCCGCGCGCCGCGAGAGATGCTCCTTCCCGAGCTTTTGGTGGAGGAAGCCGTTCACGTGGCCCTCGCCCTCGGTGCCAAAGGCCACGGTCCCAAACCGCCGCGGGGCTGGCGGCGGCGGCGATGAGACCGTCGCCCCCGACTCCCCGAGGAGCCGCCGGAGCGCGTGCGCGAGCTGTGCGGTCGTCAGTGAGTCCACGGCCGCCTCGAAGGGACCATCACCGCCGCCCCTGTCGCCGTCGCGGTCACCGCCGTCGGTCAGTCGCCTCTTCATCTCGCTGCCAATCCGCCAATGCCGCAGCGAGAGAACGAGCGAGAGAGCGAAGCGCCCACGCGCGCGTGATCAGCGAGTCGGCGCTTGCACGGTGGTGACCAACACCCACGCGATGGAGTTGCCACGACTCAGCTTGCACTTGTTGGCGGCAACATTCAAAAACGTCGGGAACATATAACGAGGATAGTCGCAGACGAAACGACAAATTGACCACATGTGCACGACTATGATGTGATTACTCAGAAAATGAATCCAAAAGTCTATATTATTACAGTCGGGATGAATAATTAGCCGCAAAATTCCGTATCCGTTTGGCTAGAATACGACATTTCTTTTTGTGGAGGGGCTCACTCTCGCAACCACGTGGCCACCTTTCCACACTTGAGATCCCCAACAACAGATTTTGATCAATAAACGATCACAGATGGGGATGATGAGAATGTGGTTGGCCAATAATATCTGCGAGGGGGCCAAGGGGATCATCGTGGGATCGTGTGCTGTTGTGTCGGCGAGCGGGGAGCTCCATTTCCACAAACCGCAAGAACCGCGACAGGGGGGGGGGGGGGGGGGGG
>JAADYI010001120.1:0-10052 GCA_023338185.1 Lagenidium sp. CBS 127285 | reverse complement strand
GCGACAACACACAACGCTCAGCAACACCGACAGCAACGATGCCCCAAAGGGTTCCTCCGTTTTGATTCGGGGAGATGCGTGTGCCTCCCGTCCAGGCTATGGTTGCCGAGAACACCACCTGGCCAGGGAGCGACGGGTCCGTGCTGCGTGGTTGGCCGTTCGCCACCGTCGTTGACGGTGACGATATGTGCAGTGTGGCCAGTTGGTCGAGTGGATACCAGAACACCTAGGTGCTTGCTGGTCCTGTCGGTGTGGCGTCACTTCTTGCTCCCAGTCACGATTTCTCGACTTCACAGTTACAAAGGCTTCGCCCTCGTTGGCCACTGCCATTACGTCTGCAATGAGGACCGACGCCGTGTTGGACGCTGAACCATGGGCACACGACGACTCCCACCAAGATCAGCACCACCATCGCCAGATCCAGCAACACAACCACCCCCGCGTCCCGACCAAGGGCCGTCACGGCTTTGCCGCGTACGCCTCACCCGAGTCTGATGGGCAGCACCCGAGTATGCTGTCGGAAAACGAAGGCACCGGGCGCTACGTGGCCGGGGAGCAGTTTTACAACTATGAAATGTACGGCAGCCTCCGAAAAGGTGGCGCTGTGCAGTTCTACTCGATGGAATGCCTCGGGCTCATCGCCGCGACGTTTACCTCGGCATTTTCGTATCTGGCCATGGTGGCCGTCACGCGGCCGATGATGAGCAGTCAGCTCAACTTGACAAAGCAAGAGAACACGGCGGTTCAACGGCTCACAGACCTCCCGATGGCGTTGAGCATCTTTGTCGGCTTGCTCTCGGATTGCTATCCCATCATGGGTCTACGTCGGAAGGGCTACATGATCGTCGGGCTCGTGATGAATGCCGTCAGCGTCTTGGCCCTTGCGGGTCTGAGTGCACACTTTGAGCACCAGGCGGCCGAAGATCGAAACGGGGCGTTGATTGTTCTTGCCATCATCATGATCACGCTGGCCAGCTTCGGCTGCATCATCACCTACATGTGTGTCCACACGCGGGTGATCGAGCTCTCCCAGCGGGAATCGCTCCGGGATCGGGGTGCCATCCAGGCCGACTACCTTATCTTCCGCCGCTTCGTGTCGGTCGGCGCCAACACCTTCAGCTACCTCACGATGGGGACGGGACCTAAGCCCAACGTGAATCTGTCGATTGCGATGGTCATGTTGACGGTCATCTGCGTCCTCCCGACGCCCTTGATCCTCAAGTACTGGGAGGAGGAGTACTATTCGCTTCCCAGCACGGTCAAGGTCCGCGCGCAGATCTTCTGGAAGATCATGCAGCAAAAGGCCGTGTGGCGCGTGCTCATGTTCATCACCCTCTTTGGCTTCTTCCTGCCGATCCGCTTCAATGACTCGGCCAATGTCATCCGGGACTGGTCCGGGTCCAAGAACGACAACACCTTGATCATCAAGACCATCCAGGATGTGGTCATGCTCACGACCATCTTTGTGTGGAAGAAGCTCTTCATCAACAGCCTCTGGCGGAGCTTCTTCGCGTGGGCCCCGGTGTTCCTCATCGTCCCGCAGCTGCTCGTCTCGGCCTTTGCCGCCTACGACGTCGTCCGCGATCGGTACTTTTACCGGACGATGATCGCCGTCTCCAACATCTCGGACGGGATCACGTTCCTCAACAACGTCGTCCCCCTCGTCGAGATCATCCAGGAGGGATCCGAGGGCGCGACCGTCGGGCTCTCCATCTCCCTCCAGCGGCTCGTCGGGATCTTCGTCAGCACCAACGCCCAGGGGCTCTTCCGGGGCAGCAACTTTTACGACGTCGATGCCGTGCAGCAGGACAGCGGTGGCATCCGCACGGATGTGTTCCTGTCGCTCCTCGTCAACTTCGGCATCAACCTCGTCGGGGTCGTCGCGTTGGTCTTCCTACCCAGTCAGAAGCTCGACGCCCAGCAGCTCCGGATGTACGGTGGCTTCACCAAGGCCGCGAGCTCGGTGATCGTCGTCATCTCGCTTGCCCTCTTTGTCTATTCCCTGGTGATCAACATCATGACGTTCATCCCGAGCCTCCAGTGTGCAGAGCTTGTTGGTGGCGATGGGTGTTGATGTTGTCATAGCCAAATGTATACATTCGCAGTCCATAATGAAAATTCATCGTATGCTAGGAAAATGGTTCTGGAATTTCACATAACCTAGAGCTCTGTTGTTCTACATAAAATTTTCTCAGCAACCCACAAAAACCGATCCCATCGATCGAATTTGGGTCTGGAAGAAACTCATCCAAATTGAGAGCCGGCGAGGCAGCGCAATCCGGAGGTGTTGGTCTATCCAGTGTTCTCCCCCCACCCCCTCCTCCCTCCCTCCTCGTCCCCATCGTTGGTGTTCTTCTTCCAGCGAGATCCGGTGATTCGATGCTTATCGACGACATGGCCGATGAGGTCTACGCGGTCAAGCGCACCGAGTTCCTCGGGAAGCCTGTGACGTACATTTGCCAGAACATCAACGGCCCGTGCCCGCTCTTGGCCATCAGCAACGTGCTCCTCCTCCGGGGCCACCTCCAGCTCGACGCGGTCCTGGGCGACGCAGGCGTCATCGCCGCGCCGGCGCTCCTGGACCTCGTCCGCCAGCGCCTGCGCGCGGCGAACCCCCCACTGGCGAATGCGGACGAGCTCGCGCGCCTGACCCAGGAGAAGACCCTCGCGGACGTCGAGGCCCTCCTCCCGAGCCTCCTCGTGGGGCTGGACGTGAACGTTCGCTTTCGGAGGTGCGGCGGATGCGAGAGCCCTGTTGGGCCCCCGCTCGAGCTGACATGTTGTTTTTTTATCTGGTGCCTCGATAGCACCACGGACTTTGAGTACACCGTCGGCTGCGCGGTGTTTGACATGCTCGACATGGCCCTGGTCCACGGCTGGCTCCTCGACGAGCAGGATGAGAAGACGGTACGACGAAGGCCCATGGGTGCCTGTGGAGAAAACGATCTAATCCCGTTTTCTCTCTCTTTCTCTGTCTCTCTCTCTACCTCTCTCTCATTGTCCCCAGCTCCACGTCGTGCAAAACAAATCGTACAATGAGCTCATCGAGCGCGTTGTCGACTATCGCGGGGTTCTTGCGACCGAGTCGGCCAAACCCAGCGAGACCACGCAGAGCGACGACGACACCGGCGTCCAGCTCGCAACGTCCGCCATCGCATCCCTTCAAATTGATGTGGCAGTACCGGCATCGTCGTCAGAGCCGCCGCGTAGTCCGTCCAAGAACACGGTCGAGACATTGAAGAAGGAACGGCAGCTCAGCGACGCCGATGCCACCGACACTGCCACGACGCTCCTCACGGATGGCCCCGTGCTCGAAGAGTTTTTCGCCAGCACGGCAAGCCAGCTCACGTATTTTGGCCTCGTCAAACTTCACGAAGACCTTCGAGAGCGACAATTGTGTGTCTTTTTCCGAAACAACCATTTCTCCACACTCTTTAAGGTGCGTTGACAAAGATCTGCTCCGTGGGGTTGGCATGCCTCGCTAACAGCGTGTTGTTCTGGAATTGTACAGTACGAGGGGGCACTCTACCTCCTTGTGACGGATGCCGGATATCTCGACGAACCTATGGTCGTTTGGGAACGTCTGAATGAAATTGATGGAGACAGTGAGTACCTTGATTCGAATTTCCGCACGTTGAATGCATCGGACACGCGTCAACAATCCATCTTCCAACAAGAGGACGCACGGCGCCGGCAGTGCGATGAACTCAGTTCTGATCGCGAGGGTCCGTCAGCTGCCGATGTCACGCCCACGCCACCTTCACCAAGGGCAGCGACGGCGTTGAACCGGCAAAACGAACAAGACGATCCCGATTTCTTGTTAGCACTGAGGTTGCAGCAGGAAGAGGAAGAAGCTCATGCTCGAGCGCAATCGCAACACCGCAGTCCGCGATTAGATACCGTGACAAATCGTTTCACCGTTAATGAGCATGCTTCGGGCGAGGAGATGGTCGAGTCGCGGACACCATCGCAGGGACCCAGTGGCAGTGAAAACGAAGAATATTCAATCAATGCCCAAGGTGAACTAATGCTCTCTGAGGCAGAACTGCAAGCTCAGCGGGAAGCCGCACTGTATTACCAACAACAGAAGCAGCAACAGACACACCTGCAGCACGGGCGGTCGTCTGGTCCGCCGTCTCCTGATCATCGCCAGTCAAATGATTGCTGTGTGATGTAGAATGGGGCTCAATATTTATCAAGTCTTTGCGAATGTTCACAAAAGAGAATGATGCGCATACGTTGTCTATATTATGTTGTGGTGGTAACACACCACCAATAAATATGCGTGAATGGTATGGCAGCATCCACGACGACTGCCTCCCTCGCATTCCGACGTGGGAGGGGAGTATTTCCATCTTCCATTATCGACGCTTCTCAAATTTTGATCATGACCGAGTCAACCTCAATTTCTGGCTTCTCTTCGTCAGACGAGCTCATAGTCTCTTTCACCGAGCTGCTGCTAGGCTGCAGTTCTGTCCGACTGTCGGTCGTTTGAATCTGCCGGACGTAATCGAAGCCTGCAAAGTCGCGCTCATAGCTTCCGATAAGTTCCTCTGCGACGTAGATCTGGTGTGGTTGCTCGGTAAACTGTGGGTCAAAGTTATTGACGAGGTTGTCACCTGCGGGACCGGGAATCAGTGGTGGGGTGATCTGTTTCTTCATGACGGTGTCCCATTGGACGTCCTTGAAGAACGGATGGGCCTTGATCTCGGCGAAGCCATGCGTGTAACCCAAGCGGTCTTCCTGCTTCTTTTCAAGCAAACCAACCAGCAAATTCTTAAAATCCTTCGAGATGTTGTTGGGATAGCGGACAGCTTGATAGAGAATACGCTGGTGCGTACTCTTTTGACTCGATTGGGGAATGTAGAATGGTGGATACCCTGCACGGAGCTCGAACAGGATGCAGCCAAACTGCCACATATCCACAGGCAGGCCATGTCCACCGGGATATCGACCAACCATCTCAGGTGGTAGGTACGTGTCTGTCCCACACATGGTTTTTGTGCGACCAGAACGCGATTCAAGACGCTTGGCGAGGCCCATATCGGCGAGTTTGATGTGACCATCAACATCAAGTAGCACATTCTCGGGCTTGATGTCGCGGTGAAGAATGTTCATGCTGTGCATGTGCTCAAGGGCGAGTAGCAGCTCCGCACCGTAAAACCGCACAGCGTCCTCATTGAAGCAGCCGCCATTGTTCTGCATGTGCAAGAACAGGTCGCCTCCCGGCATAAACTTGGAGATGAGAAAGACCGACTTCCCACGCGCAAATGCAAAGTCCAATCCAAGGATGAATGGGTGATCCGCGACCCATTCCATCACCGAGCGCTCCGTGTACACGACCTTGGACTTGACCTGATTGAGCTTCATCTCCTTCACGGCGTAGAGTTGATTGTCGCCACGCCCTCGAGCGAGAATCACGCGTCCATAGTGCCCTTTTCCGAGCACCTTGAGGGTCTCAAAGTCCGTGATCGACGGCACCCCACGCTGAACGGCTGCGGCCCGTTGGGCAAATTTCGCCCTGTCCTTCTCCGTATCGGCAGCGAAAAAGAGCGACCCTTTGCCGTTCTCTGGGGTAATGCAGAATACATAACCCACCGTGTCGTCGTCGATCATCCGAATCGTGCAGTTGGTCAAATTGAGGTATTTGAGCCCACCCGACGAGCTGGCCGCGGCTTGCCCCGCCGGCGAAGCCTCCTCTGGCTTGTTCACGCGATAGTACACAAGATATGTCGACTTGACCATCGCGCAGTACTTATTGGAGCTCCAGACGGGGAGGAGCTGCCGCTTCTTGCGGAAGATGTTGATATAAGTCGAGGGTAGCGAGTTCAGAAACTGTTTCGACTCGTCGCTGAGGCTCTGGTCTTTGCGGTTGAACACATTGAGGACCATGACGGTTGGGAGGATGCTTGCCCAGACCTGCTGTGCAATGCAAGTGGCAAGAAGCGCAATGCGCCCGTTGTTCCCTGAGATCGCGCAGGGTCCAACGCACGGCCAATCTAATCAACAGCGACCGCAACAGCAGCACGCACCGTTGCCCCGTGCCCAGGAGCCCAGGGTCGAATTCCACCTGCCCCGCAACGGCGAGTAGACGCGCGATCCGTAGATACGATCCGCCCCCGGCCTGCGGTCCTGGTTCTATGCCGGCGGGGGCCTGCTGTTCTTGCTGGACCTCACCGCCGCCACGACGCCTGAAAATAGGCAAACGCCGATGCGACGTGCGCTGCGAGATTGGCGAGACCGTGAGAAGCGAATGAGCGCAGGAGGGGGGGCGCCGGCATGGCGTCTGCGAGAGGTGCTTCATGTCGGCAACGTCGCCCAGCGCTTCAGCAGCTCGTGCATCCATCACTTCAATCATTTCGTGCCACATCTGAGACCCAGAATAGATACGATTCGGGCGAATCAGCGACGAGGATGGGTGAATAAGATCGCGTTGATTGGGTGAAAAGAGAGTAGGATCAGAACCTTCTGAGACCAGCACCTGATTTATCTTGCATTTTTGGTGCAAAGCAAGACATTGCAACGACGATGACTCATTTTGCTGCGTGTTGGACACCCCAACAGCGAGAATGGGCCCACGGATCTACGGTTCTCTCTTTGCTCGTTGCTCCGCCCGGCCGGTGGGGGCATTGCGGTTGTTGTCATTACAAAAGCCTCCTCTCACCACGATCCATTACTTGTCCTCCTTCTTCTCCTCGTCCTTCTTGTCATCCTTCTTGGCCATTTGGGCCATCGCTGCCTGGATCTTGGGGTCATTGGGGTCCACGCCGGGGAGCCCCGAGAGAAGCGTGTTCACAAAGGAGGGATCCATAAACGGGAGGTTTGACGCCGGGGCCGGGGCCGGCGGGGGGGCGCTGGCGGGGGCGGACTCTGTGACTTCGACTTCCATGTTCTCCGCAGCAGGAAGCGGCGGCGGTGCATCCTAG
The DNA here is from genome assembly GCA_023338185.1 of Lagenidium sp. CBS 127285. Lineage (NCBI taxonomy): Eukaryota > Oomycota > Peronosporomycetes > Pythiales > Pythiaceae > Lagenidium > Lagenidium sp. CBS 127285. The sequence continues at coordinate 3,126 of JAADYI010001120.1, read as the reverse complement.
AGCCCGGCCATACAATCTATCTATCAGCCAAAATTGTCGTCGGAGGTGAAACGTGGTGAGAACATTACCTGCTTCTTCGGAGACGCCGGTTTTGCCTCGGGGGCTACTGCACCAGACGCAGGAGCCGAGGCGGCCTCTTGCTGCTTTGCCTCCTCGGCGGCTTTCTTCTGCATAGCTTCTTGGCGAGCGCGCTCTTCTTCCATCGAGACTCGAAGCGCCTGTCAAACAAACGTGATCAGTCCTAGTGATACCTGCGGGAACAGCCAACAAAACCCCACCAGCGCCAACTCGGGATCCATACTCGGGTCTACACCACCGTACTCCGCAAAGGCGTCGCTCGATCCACCACCCATGCTGCCCATTCCACCTTCGTCGCCGTGGATCACCGGGGACGAGACAAGCACATCAGATGGGAGAACACCCGCGGGCACGGTCACGAGGTGGCTGTTGTTGTTGCTGTTTGCAGCGTCCACGAACGCCTGGAGCTTCACGGCGTTGGCGTCCACGTCGCCCATGCTGACGACATCCACTGCAATCTAAAATGAACAGCGATGAGCCCACACGTACGATGAAATCGGCTATGGAATGGCCAACAACGCCACCCACATTGTTCTTCTTGAGAAGTTTGCCAATCTTGGTCAGAGCCTTTTCGTCCTCGACAATTGGGGAGCCGATGAATACGACCACCCGCTGCGCACCTACACGTCAAAGCACGACAATAGACTAGCATGAGAACACACTCAGGGGCAAACAACGGTTGGCACATGCGAATTCGCACCAGTTTTGTTGCGACGATGCTTCAAGGCCAATTGTGCAACTTGGAGAGCGTTCGAGAACTTGAGCATGCCGCCAATCGACACGCTGTGCACAGCCGTGAGGAGAGTCCCCATGTTCTCTGTGGGCGATGCCAGCACCTGCACGCTGAGAGATGGCGGGCCGAACCGGCCATTGTCAGGCACCCAATATCCTCGGGTTAACCCCCCGAGCGTCAATCCACGAACCTCTTGCCGGCCATAGTGAGGATCCCAACGGTGCTCTCGGGGTTGGACTGCGTCTTCGCCCCGCAGAGGAGGTTCGCGGCGTCGTGCTGGGCCTCGAGACGCGTCGGAATGTAGTCGCCATTGCGCATCCATTCCGAGTTGTCGAGGCTGGAGAAGAAGTCGATGGGGGTCGAAACAAACGACAGGGTCAGTCGGGCCTCGACTCCATCCGCAGGAATCCCCCAGCTCCCGACGCCGGAACGCACCAGATCATCGTCGATTCGAGCGGCATCGTGGCGATATCGTGAGCTTGATGTTGCCCCTCTCTTTGCTGCTGCTGTGGGTATTCCCCAACACGATCCAAGAGAACACACTTCACCACTGTTCACTGTACCCATTCGCTTGTGTACGATGCACACAATGATGGTTAACCTAAGTGTCAACTTTGCGAATGGTATCGGTCACGCCCCCGACGGTATGCTCGGCGACGCCGCCACCACCGCCGCCAATGTCGACGACGACGAGGACCGCCAACACCAAGCGCCACTGGAGGGTGCTGCGGAATGCGTTGCTCTCCAAGACCCGCGATGGGAGCGTGGACGTGACGGCGTCGTCCGCCGCGTCCGAGTTCTTCCCCAAGTTTTCATCACGCGTGCTCCCCGACGACCAACGCGATGGGCTCCAAGCACAGGAAAACTTTGCGTGGGTCAAGTATGACATTCACCGGGATGCTATGGCGACCAAAGGCAAGTCGGACGCCCGAACGATCGTTGTCCATGAGAAGCAGCAGCATCAGCGGGTCTCCATCGCCGAACTGCTCAGCCATCAGCTCAATAACGGCGTCGACAACACGGGCAACATCCGCACATGGCCATCGGAGCAGATCCTTCTGGCGCATGTCCTCCGCACGCGTCTCTGCGAGTCGCTCGCAGCAGCGTCAGGGGGGCACCGAATCCGCTGTTGTGAACTCGGGGCCGGCATGGCAGGTCTCGCAGCCCTTGGGCTGCTCGCGCACGATGCCCAGTTCATCGCGCGGATGCTCGTCACCGATGGAAATCCCTCCTCCGTGAAGAATCTCCAGCTGTGCGTGGACGGAAACAGGTCCCACGGGTCGTTCGGCGTTGTTACTGAGGAAACCCAGATCGATGTCGCGCTGCTCCGGTGGGATCGGACCATGACCCCAGAGGCCGCGGATCGGCATCAGTTCGACCTGATCCTCGCCAGCGACTGCCTCTTCTTTGAGGATTTCCACGAGGACTTCGCCGCCACCATCCATTCGCTCCTGCGGCCACGCACTGGCCGGTGTCTGTTGTTACAGCCCCGTCGGAACGGCTCCATGGAGCGGTTCTGCATGGTCGCCACCGCCAGCCGGGGCCTCACCATCCGCCAAGTCGATGATTTCGACCCCGAACTCACCCGCCTGCACGCCGAGTACCAACGTCAACAGCGTGCTGGGTACGTCGCGGACGTCCATCGGCCGATTCTCCTTGAGATCACGAGCACCGCTGTCGAGAATACGCACAAAACAACATCACAGTGTTGCTGACAGTCGAAAACTCGGTGCAGCAGCTCCCACACTATTAAGTACGGAATTGCCGTTATCAAACCCCTCGCACGCTTAGGTTCGTTTTTGTTTGTCCCTTGTTCTGTGTGTGTTGTGGCGGGGCGATCGAGAAAGGAGGTGGTGACGGATCCCATTTCGGCCGAGTCCATTCACCCGGCGCCTGCGTGCGTGCCCGCTCCGGACAGAGGAAACCCGCGGCGGCACCATGCGCGCCTCGCCATCAACGAGCTCGCTATCGGGCGGGGGGTCCAATGTGCGTCACACCCCTTTCGGTCGATTGTTGGACTGATCGGGGGCCACGGACAACGAAGAGCTCGCCAATGCACTCACACGTGTGTGTCGTCCCTAGAGCGCCTCGAATGTCCGCGTCTGCTGCCGCGTGCGGCCCCAGAACAACAAGGAGCTGCACATGGCGGGGGCCAAGAAGTGCGTCTTCGTCACGGGCAACCAGTTGGATGTGAAGGTACGCGGCTCCCATGTGCGCGAGGACACAGTAAAAGAAACGCGGTTATGGGGGGGGGGGGGGGGGGGGGGGGGGGGGGGGGGGGGGGGGGGGGGGGGGGGGGGGGGGGGGGGGGGGGG
>JAADYI010001119.1:0-10053 GCA_023338185.1 Lagenidium sp. CBS 127285 | reverse complement strand
TAATTGTTGGTGTTACGTCGGTTCGGCGACATGGAACCGGTTCAGATCATGTTTAGGAACTTTACGCACTACTACGTAGTACTTGATTTTAATAACTACAATCACTCTAATGGTCCCTCGTTTAAAGTGCCGATCGGGGACAATGTCCAAGAATTCACATTAGGATTTAGTAACTTCGCGCGTTCTTTCTCTGAGCGTGCGCTGGTGGACGGACGTAATGGATTAGGTTACATCGTCCGCTCAACCTGTGCATAAAATGACATCTAGAGTACCCCTAGACCCCCTTAGAGACCACGTTAATGTACTACCGGTACATGGTACCGGCCGATTGAAGAAGGCCGCGATTGATTGGCTGAGGTGTCCAACGCTTCACACACAAGAGATCCAGCAGCGGCCAAGTGCACTCCCGCATTACCTCCGTTTAAGGACCGTACACACTCCCCATTAGCACACACTCCTGGCTCATCACCTTCTGTTGGTGATGGCTTCTGAATTACAACCAACGAATGTGCGCGATTCGGAGGGAAAAGAAAAGAACCATCCACTGACCAAAGGGAACGAGCACGCGCTTTTGGCGTTTGGCCCATTCTCCCACGCTTCCCGCTTGCCGGCCCGCATCAGTTTGTTCGGCTCATCGAGGCGCCGCCATGTTGCACGCGCCGTTGCCGAATGTGTCGGAGTACGACCCCCTGGACGACCACCTCGAGGACCTCGAGGAGCCGGGGACCAACTTGCTCGGAGGTGCGTTGGCGTCCTTCATGCGCTGGCTGCCGCCTGCTTGCTACCTGGTGGCGGTGGCGTAAAAAAACCAAAATGCACATGAAAAAAAAAAGTGGACACGATGACCGAGTGACTCTTGCAGATTTCATCCTCCGCCCGCACGACGTCGCCGACTTGCGGGGGGTGTCCAACGAGACCCCGCTGAGCATCTCGAACGGCTACACGTCGGAGGAGTCGGAGTACTCGGTGACGACCCCCAGCGACGAGCAAATGTACTCGGACATGTCGTTCCTCCAGACCGCCGACACGAGCGAACTCGTCGAGGTCGTCGCTGACTTTGTCAAGGACCACGACCTCACGGCGCTCTCGCCCCAGCAGCAGCAGGTCTTTGCCGGCAAGATGATCAAGGGCAAGGTGCGTCCGGGACAACGGCCTATGGTCGAGTGTGGGTTGGAGTGGCCGCTGATGACGACCGAGTCGGCGTGTAGACCTCCAAGTATCGTGGCGTGACCCAGACGAGCAAGACCTCGTGGGGGGCCAAGTACAGCGCCAAGCGCATCACCAACACGTGCAAGACCCCGGACGAGGCCGCCCGGGCCTATGATGAGTACCTCAAGTCAAACCACCCGGAGAAATATGCCAAGTTTGCCAACTTTTGCGTGCGCTGCGATCGCTTTGTCAACCCCCTCGGGCTCGCCGAATTCCGGAACGAGTGCTGCTGTGAGGAGCTCTCGGACAAGTGCTCGACCGAGGCCGAGTCCCCGCCACCCGTGAGCGAGACGGATGAGGAGGCGGAGGACAAGCAAACGTCGTATATCCGCGCTGGGAGTAACCTCTCGATCGGCTCGCTCAAGCTGAGCTTTTTGGAGGACAGCGAACCGCTCTTTGATGATGAGACGCTCCTCCCCGCGGACCCGTTCGCCGCCGACCCCAATGCCCCGACAATGATCAAGAAGGAGAGTTTCACCCTGGCATCGGTCGAGTCCTTCACGAACGATGGCAGCCTGGATCGCATCATCAAGGACATTGGTCGGTCATCGCTCCCCAAGCGTCCATCATTCACACACGGGGGCAGCAGCGGGCACCTGGTCCAGTCTGGGGCCTCGACGCTCGTGGACTTTAGTCCTGAGGAGTGGCAGAACCTGTCGGAGTATCTCCTGAGCGAGGATCCGCAGATGACTGCAGAGCAGGCGGCTCAGCAGGCTATGGCCATGCACCAGGAACAGCAACAGCAATCTTTCCAGCAGCAAGATCAGCAGCGGCCCAACTACAAGAAAATTCATAGTCTCGACTTTGACTGCACGGACAACAATGGCCAGGCCAAAGACGATTACACGACAGTTGTGGATGTTGATGACATCGCATCAACGTTCATGCCCCCGCCATCGATGTCGTCGTCCTCATATTTGCCACCACCCCAACTCCAGACGCACTCTTCACACTCATTCCCCGCGCGTGTGGAGATTCATACTCCGTTCCTGGAAAAGTACTGGCGCAACGATCGCAAGAACATTCAATGCTTCCCATATTGCCCCGAACACGGTGATTACTATCGTGTTCGCATTGAGAACCTTCAACATCGTTGCAAGGGCGTTTGCCGAGCAGCAGTCAAGGCGCACGTGACGATCCCGACGAATCAACCAATCGCACCAGCAGGACTTTTGCTTCTGGCCCGCTGCAACAGCACGTTCTCCCGTAATGAAGCCCTGGTGGCCCAGCAGGTCCTTAGTGTCATGGAGATCAAGAATCTCCAGACCGTGAGTGCGGCTGGCATGGTTGACAATTTTGGGGTTCTCCCGGACGGCAGTGGCGTTCAATTTGAAGTCACCTTCTATCCTGACGTTTGGAAGTTCGAGTTTGATCTCCCAAAGAAGCGTCGTCACGGTGGCGCGTCCGATGCCGACTTCGACAACACTTCCGAGTTCATGTACTTTTTTGAGATTGACATCTTCTACTCAACCGAAAAGACAACCTTTGAGAGGCTTGGCCATGCGGAATCTATGAATTTCCAGATTGGAAACACTCGGACGCTACTTCGTCAGCGTAACCGTATGACGGAAGAACCGACTTCCACTGGTGATTCGGATCGCGTCCTTGGCGCTGAGGCTCTGCCTGAGAAGAAGAAAGTCAAGATGTATATGGGGCAGCTTGCCCGAAACAGTACGATCGGCGATGACACGGATAACTTCGACCCTGCTTTGGCCTCATCCAGTTACATCACGGGCGAAGGGCTGCCATCAAAGGGCACAATCCACACCACTGGAAGCCATGTCGATGTTGATGCACTCTGTCGTCTTGACTCGAAGGACTCGAGCTTGGTCGACGCGGATTTGGAGAAGGGTCGTAATTATGGTCGATTCGAGTCTCCAAAGGGAGGAAAGAACGATGTCGCCACGGAACATGCTATGAAGGCTTCTGCAGTTGCTGCTCTGAATTCGGACCGACAGCAGCCACTTGTCAGCGAGAAATCGATGGATTCACACAGCTGGTCCAAGTTGATCAGCTACGGATTTGTTTCCATCCCGTTTGCGCTGCTCTGTCTTCCAGTTGCGTGGTTTTCTCTTTTGGCGTTCATCGTCATTCCACCGTTATCTACGACCATCATTCGGATCTTTGACGCTTTATCGGATATGGATTTGAGACGCGCCAACAACACGTGCATTCTCTCAGACGCTCGCTACGTTCTGAACCGACTGGAGATGGACTCAAGCAAGAAGGGTCTGTTCAAATATCACAGTGATGGCGCAGTTTGGACTCGATTCATTTACTTTGGCGGAGCGAAGCTGGTCATTTCAGTCGTTATGTTTGTCCCAGCGCTGGTTGTGGTACTCGCTGGCATTGTTCTCTATCCACTTCGTCCAGCTTCCACGGCGTTGCTCGGTGCAGCGACTTCGATGGTTCTCGTGTCGAGGAACTACACACGGACAACAGTGGGAAAACCATTCATAGTGGAAAACCACGACGCATTGGTATGATTTCAAGATGGACGAAAGTTTTGTCCCCGTCGTTGTGGTGTTCGCGTTTCTCTATGTGTAGCTTAATTTCTTGACCGCAGTGTACTCGCGTTGGGCAATCGCTGGTATTTTGATGGTCATTGGGTTGATATCCCAATAGGAACTATTCATAATCAAAATGAGGGATATGTATGAACTGACAAATTTCGTCCGAGGACGCTAAACTGTATATTTGGCAACGCGACAACGCCAATTCACGTCTTGACCCAATCGACATCGAAACAAGATGGCGAAACGCGCAGTCGACATATTGGTGCAACGGTTATCACTCCGAACGGAATTCCTCGCCACCGGTCACCATGTTGAACTGGTCTGCAAAGTCATCTATCGACATATTCTTCCCAGTGGCGTCCGTATCCTCTTCCTCATCATCGAAAACCCACGTTGTACCAGGAACATATTTCGAATCTTCGGTCTCGCTAAGCCCGGCTGGGAGCTTTGTACCGGATGCGTAGAGGGGCCCAGTACTATCCAAAGCCGTCATGTCATTCCATCGAACAACGCCAACAACAATAGAAGGGACCACGTACCCCGGCAGTGCATCCGCCATACCCGCCGTCATTGATGTCTCACCAATGTCCTCAATCTTGCTTAGCAAGTTCTGGGACAAGAAACCCGCCTCGCCAGCTTTCTTGAAGAAGCTATGCTTCAGAAGGGGCGCAGTGGCCGGTCGCTTGGACGGATCCTTCTGTAGGCACATCTTGACCATGTCCTTGTAATGCCGCGAAAATTGCGGCCCACTTCCATCATCCTGCAGATTTTGTGTGAGAAACGAACCAACTCCAGTGCAGGCGAATGAAGGTTGGCTCACATCGTATGTCTTCAGTGAAGGTGGGTCCTCTTGGAGAGTGAGAAGGAGCACCTGCGATATTCACAAAACCATCGATACGTGAGACAAGCCGTCGCTGTACGTCTGTCGCAGTGCAGATTACCTTCATTGGCTGGTATCGTGCATACGGGGCATATCCCTTGGCCAACTCGAGGGCAGTGATTCCGAGAGACCAGATATCGGCCTTGTAGTCATATCCTCGAACCTGCTCCATCACCTCAGGCGCCATCCAGCACGGGGTCCCAACAAACGTCTGGCGGTTTTTTCGTCGATCTCCCCCTTCCATCATCCACCCGGAGACCCCAAAGTCAGCAATGACCACGTGCCCCTCTCCATCAAGGAGGATGTTGCCGGCTTTGATATCTCTACGTGCACACGATACAGCATTAGTGACGGGATGTACCCAATCCTCTGGTAGCCGAGAGGAACCGGTACCGATGAATCTGGCCATTTTCATGAAAGTACTGGAGCCCCTTGAGGGCTTCATTGAGGATCACGGCGATGAATTCTTCCTGTGGCCAACAAAACTCAGAAATTTTTGGTTGTGCTGATTGAAGCAATCAATGGAGTCGTACCTTCAGCCCTTCGCCCAGGCCCTTCTTCTTGAGCCAGTTCATCACATGGAGGCACGACCCTGATCGATCCATGTCATGCCATCAGCGCCTTGCAGCGGCACCCACAAAGCATACATCGGGCCACCGACCCTTATTCATCAGCTGGGTTACGAGCCACAGTTGATCCTTGTGCACAAAGCTGCAGTAGCATTTTAGCACGTTCGGGTGGTTGGTCATCTTCATGGTCTGCACTTCAGCCTGCAGTGACGTCGACAACCCCATGGATCAAACGCTCGCTCCGGGCACTCGCTGCAAGAGCCCGACGCCATGCCACCACCCACCCGAATATCTTCAAAGCTTGTCGTGATCTTCTCGAGATCCATGATCTTGATGGCCACATGGGTCTTCTTGGGCACGCAGTAGGCCTTCCAGACCTTGGCGAAGGCCCCCTACGATTGCCGCAGTCCCAACACGAGGCCGGTGGATACTGTGAGTGAGTCATCGCTTCCTCCGCAATGCTCGGGGCCAAGGTGCGTTCCGTTGCCGCGTTCCGTACCTGCCCAATCTGCTCGATGATCTGGTACTCGCTCGCGGTCGTGGGCCACTCGTCCGCCATGGTCCTCGAGGTCTGCTGCTGCTGCTGCACACACGAGGGCGGCGCTGCTGGTTCTCGGTCGGTGCTGCTTGCACTTGCTCAAGCGAGTGACGACAGACAGACAGACAGACAGACAACGCACCCGAAGACGACGACAACAACAGCAAGGAGCTCCTCGTTGTCTTTGGCACCGACTTTCACAGGGGCGATAAGCGCAACATAGACTCGTCCTGATCTTGTGTTGCAGGAATGGAAACCCCTTGGGTCCCGTTGCGCATATGGTGCCCAAAGCCACCTCCCCTCGTTGGGTTCGGAGTATGCAGTAACGGAGGTGTTGGTGATCAACTGTACCACATTTGGCTGGCCCTTGTACCACTCTAATGGGCCCAGTAACCAACAGCTCCCTCATGAAACTGGAAACTGGTCCAACCCACACAAGTGCGCCAAACCCAGCTGGGGGTTCACCGGTTTTGTTTGTGATCCAGGATCACACGCACACACACACACACAGAGCATCCCAGACGACAACGTGGCGTGATCGCTTTGGGGGGCGGGGTTCGAGTCGAGCGCCGCCTGGGTGTGTAGTGCAGTGCAGCGCAGAGCAGTCCAGTGCCGTGCCGCGTGATACAGTACAAGAAGAGCAGGGGCGGGCCCGTTAACCACAACTGAACGAGAGGCATCGGGGGTCACACGCGTCGTGATCGAATTACACCAACGCCGCGCGATCGCAAGACGGGGGAGTGATCAAATCGCCTCATTGGACACGTCATCAGGGAGCCAAGGGAGCGAGCGAGCGCGATAACGAAAAGGAACGCGCGAACAGGGCACACGTGGCGTCCGTCCTCCATACTCGAACCCACACTGTGGTAAAGTACAAGCTCGCTCACACAGCATCGACTCGCGACGCCGATCATGCAGACCTCGTCGCTCGCCGTGCGCCTGCGCATGGCCCTCAAGCAGCGTCAGAACCTCCCGTGGCTGCTCGTCGCGATCATCTCGACGTGGGTCCTCGTCGTCTACTTCCTCCGGGCGCTGCCCCCAGCCCAGACGCAGGATGTGCTGACCCCGTCCGAAGCCGCGTTGCGCGCCGACGCCGAGTTTGCCGACATGTTCCCCGGCAAATGCCGCATCGAGAACTTTGAGACGCTCCGGCGCATGTCGATCGTCTACACGTGGGTCAACGGTAGCCAGCCGTGCTACCAGGAGATCCGCATGAAGCACGGCGGCAAGCACGCGGTCGGGGGCTCCCGGGACCGGGAGATTGGTGAGCTTATGTACTCGATCCGCTCGTTCAAGAAGTTTGTCCCCTGGCACACGGTGCGTAAGCTATAGTGAGCGTATTTGTGAAGTGTGTGGGGGGGGCTCATGATCATTTGGTGTTGGTTGCTGCTGCAGGGTCCGATCTTCATCGTCACCCCGGGGCACATTCCCCACTGGGTCGATCTGAACAACCCCCGGATCAAGGTAATCAACCAGGACGATCTCTTCCCGGACTATGCCAAGCAGTTCCTCCCGACTTTCAACACGCACGTGATTGAGCAGTTCCTCTACCTCATTCCCGGGCTCTCGGACATTTACATGCAGATCAACGATGACTACATCTTCACCAAGGCCATCGAACCCCACGAGTTTTTCACCTGCGACGGCGGGATCCGCCTGCTCCACGAGAACGGGCTCATCTCCCACAAGCCCCCGACGCCCAAGAAGGGCATTTGGATCTCCTCGGTGCTCAACACCCAGCAAGAGATGGATCTCCGATGGGGGCAGCAGGATCGGCATTTCATCAAGCACGCGCCATTTGTCTACAGCCGCCTCGCCTTTGAGCGCGTGCACCAGATTTTTGATCGTCCGCTCTACATGACCCTCAAGAGCAAGTTTCGAGGCAAGCCGGACATGAACATGCCCCTCTTGCACCACTACTACATGATGAGCCAGGGGAGCAAGGAACTCGGCATCCCGATCTACTCGCCCCCGCAGGAGGAGATGCAGGGCTACAAGCTTATCCTCATGCAGAACGATAACATTGACGAGCTTAAAACGACGTTTGATAGCATCCTCGACGGCTCCTCACCGTACAAGATCATTGCGTTGAACGACGAATACTCGGACATGAAGGTCGCCGACACGGCGCTCGAGTTCCTGACCATGTTTCTCCCCGAGCCTAGCGAGTACGAGCGCAAGCCCGATGCCCCGACGCACCCGCTGACCATTCGCACCCCTGGCACCTGCGAAATCGACGACACGATCCTGTCGCCGTTCCCTCGCCGGGTCGAGGCCTCGCAGAAGTATCAGATCATCGCCTACCGGGAGATCCGCTGGGTGGCGTTCATGACGTCGCTGCTCCGTGGGCTGGCATTTGGCCTCGGTGTGCTTGTCGTCTACGTCTTTTACGTCCTCGTGCTGCGACGACAGAAGTCGCCCAAGGGCGGCTCCTCCGCTGCCTATGACAAGGTGTAGCTGATATACAGGCATTTTCTCTAGATAGAGCCCAGATCTAAAACATTCCATTGGAGTTGATGCTCTTTCCTGGCTTAGTCTTTCAGCTCCTTTAAGTGTTTTTGACCGTGTGCGTGCTGCCTGAGCGGAGAAGATCCTGGTTCGTGAACCGGAAGACGAGGATGGAGACGAACACCGAGAGGAGGACCCCCACGGCGTAGGCGACGTTGATCCCAAAGTCCCCACTGCGAGCCGAGTCAACTACCTCCCGACCGCGGAAGTAGACTTCGAGAGGCGATGGAGCGATCTTCATTGCCGATTCCTCCTCCAGCCGCCGTCGGAGGGAGATGTACGGGGTGGACGTGGTCGGAAATGGGATGATCTCTGGGTCATACGTGCAGTCGGCGCCATGGTAGTTGCTTGCGATGCTCACCCGCTGCCCAGCGGGAAGCTCGTAGAATTCGGGACTCGGTAGGAGCGCCTCATAAAACTTGCCCACAAGCTCCGCGGTCTCGGACGTCGAGTACTCATCGTTGAGGGCAAAGAGCACCTCCGGGCCCTTGCCATCGAGGGCTCTCTGGAACTGGGCCCGCAGGGTCTCGTGGTCCGTGTCCGTGATGCGCACCAAGAGCCAGTCGTCGGACTCAGCGATGGGGTTAAACTCGATGGGGATGCCCAGCGCCGCGGAGCCCTCCTCGTTCATGTAAATGTGATGCAGCAGTGGCACGTTGAGATCCTCGTGATGGCGGATCTGGTGGCTGAGCGTGGCGTCGAGCTCCGGGCCGAAGCGCTTGTGCATGCGCTCAAAGGCCTCGCGGCTGTAGACAAAAGGCGCGTGCTTGACAAAGTTGTACACGTGCTCACCGCCATAGGTCCGATCGGTGAGCTCAACGGTGTTCCGGACACTGGCGAGCCACGCATTTGACTTGGTGCCCTTGACGTGGCGGATGTGGTTGACCTCGGTGAGGAAGCGGAGGCCCCCGTCGCACGTGAAGAAGCGCTCGGGGCCCACGGGCTTGAGGAAGAGGTAGTCGTCGTTCATGTGGATAAACACGTCCGTGAGCCCGGGGATCTTGTGGAGGTACTGCTCGATGACGTTCGTGTCAAAGTTGGGCAGCGTGGTCTTGTCCCGCGGGAGGAGGTCGTCCTGGTCGATCACGCGGATCCGGGGGTTGCTCGTGTCGAGCCACTCGGGGATCTGCCCCGGGGTGACGATGTAGATCGGCCCCTCGAGCCACGGGGCAAACTTGAGCAGCGACCGGAGCGAGTACTTGAGCTCGCCCATCTCCTTGTCCCGGGAGGAGCCCCCCGGGGGCAGCCCCGCGCGGGCTCGGCGGTCATTGTAGCAGCGCTCGGTGCCGTTGACCCACGTGTAGACGATCGCACTCCGCTTGAGGACGTCGAGGTTCCGGATCTCGCAGCCCCGTCCGTGGGAGCGGTCCCCGAGTCCGCCCCGAGAGACCTCGACGAGCGCCACGGGGGCATCCGGCTGGCTCCCGTAGAGCCCGACGGCCAGGAGCAACGCCGTCGCGAGCAGGGCCACCACCGTCCGCATTTACCTGTACCGGTATCGATTATTGAAGCTTGAGCGTGGTGGAAATTGAAATGATGCGTTTCGAGGTTGGGCCAAAAGCAGAGGGCCTCTATTGAAGTTGTTCATTTTTTAGCGAATCAAGAATGCTTTCATACGTTGATTGGTTGAAAAAATAATGTTGATAACCGTCAGCTGCTGCTGTGGACCCTTTTCGGCATGGTTAAAACCCACCCGCAACACACCCTCTGGTTCAACATCTGCATGCACCTTTGGGCCGCAAGCACGTCGGCGATCCACAAGTTTCCTGCCGGTGGTCGGAACGTACGCGCGCACTCATCGCCACCAACGCGCTCGCTCTCCGCCTCCTCTGC
>JAADYI010001118.1:0-10060 GCA_023338185.1 Lagenidium sp. CBS 127285 | reverse complement strand
TGCTTCCGCACATTGAGCATGGAACATCCCAAGCCCGACACGACCTCGCCCATGAAACGGATGCTCCGCAATTGACCGCTCTCCCGCGCTCGGCAACGCTGCTGCTGCCGCTGCTCCGCCATCGTCGTCGCCTCTTTCCTCGGACACTCGGCGGAGACGCGCGATGGCCCCTGCGGACGACCCGCCGAGCGACGACGTGGAGGGGGCCGCCCCAGGCGCCGAATCCTCGACGCCGCTCTCACCGCCAGCGCCCAATGGCCTCGCAAACACCACAGCAGCAACGACCGCAGCGACAACACCAGCGGGGGCGTTGGGGCTCCCCGCGGATGTGATCGCGGCCAACTCGTCGTCGTTTGCGAATGCGTTTCGGCTCCTGGAGCAGTACTTTGAGGCGGACATGTTGACCCTCGAGCAGATGCAGTTCCACAAGGACAAGTACGCGCGGCTCAATGGTTTTGTGCTGGAGACGTATCGTCATGAGAAGGAGCTCCTCCGGCAGGCCAAGGCCCTGAACACGGACCTGCTGGCCGAGAAGATCCGCGTCGAGAAGCAGTCGATCCGCAAGGCCGAGGAACTCGCGGCGTTGACCCACGTCGAGCGGGACAAGGACCGCGCGCTCAAGGAACTCGCCGAGTGCATCGACCGCGATGCCGTGTTGACGTTTGAGATCACCGAGCTCCAGCGGGAGCACGTGGACCTCGTGGCCCAGAAGGACGAGATCCTCGCGGCCCACGCGCAGCTCGTCGAGCCCGAGGTCCGGCGGCTCACGGAGGAGATCGCCCGCCTCGGGGAGGAGAACCAGCGCGTGGACAGCGACGTGGCCAAGGAACTGGCCCGGCGCCGGGAGCTCGTCGGGCGGCTCGAGGCCCTCGAGGGCGAGAACGCCCGTCTCACGCTGCACAATGCGACCGCGGGCAAGCACCTCCAGCAGGTCCAGCACGACCCCGAGCGCCTCGAGAAGCAGGCCGAGGTCGTCCACAAGGCCGTGGCCAACCTCGAGCGGGAGCTCGCCAAGGCCCACGATCGCCTCGGGGAGCTCACGACCGCGGTCGAGGGCCAAGGGCTCAAGCTCAGGGACGCCGAGGACGTCCAGCGGGAGCTCCAGCACAAGCTCGACGTGCACCGGGAGACGATCGAGCAGCGGCAGCGGGACGTGGATCACGTGACGTTGCACCTCCGGGAGGAGCACAACACGCACGTCGTCCGCCTCAGTGAGAAGACCCGCCTCGAGATGGCCCACAAGGCCCTCGACATGGCCCTCCGGCGGGAGCACGAGCGCGTGGCCAAGGACCAAAAGGAGTACGATCGCCTCAAGCGCGAGCTCAAGAAGCGGATCCTCCTGTACGATGGGAGCCGGGCGCTGCTGCCCAATCTCCAGGCGCAGGTCGTCGATGCCCAGCACGAGCTCGCGGCCCTCCGGCAGGAGAACCGCCGGCGGCAGCAGGAGCAGGGCGAGGTCAAGCAGCAGGTCGATGTGCTCATCGCGCGGTTCCTCCGGCAGGAGGAGGGCGACAAGGCCCAGACCGCGGCCCTCGAGCGCCTCGCCACGGAGGTCGGGGGCCTCGAGGACGAGGTCGCGCAGTGGGTCCAGGAGGAGGCCAAGCAGAAGAAACTCGTGGCGATGCTCACGGCCCAGCGGGAGCTCAAGGCCCGCGAGGCCGCGATGGCCCTCGAGTCGGAGCGGCAGACCCAGCAGGAGCTCAAGGTCAAGGAGCTCGTGATCTTTGACCTCGCCAAGAAGTGGAACGAGACCAACAACCACCTCAAGGAGTTCTCGGCGCTCTACGATGTGGTCAAGAACGAACGGAACAAGTACGTGAACCTGATCCAGGCGTCGTCCCAGGCCCTCGCGGAGATGAAGGAGAAGATCAAGATTTTGGAGAATGAGGTCGAGGTCTTGCGGAATGAGTCCCTGGCCAAGGACAAGGCCCTGGTCAAGGAGCGTCTGGCCCATGGGACGGCCCAGTGCTCGCGGGACTCGCTGCGGCTCGATGCGAACAAGTGCCATGACCAGTACCGGGTCAAGCAGGAGCAGGTCGAGCAGCAGATTGTCGAGATCGACAAGCTCAATGGGATCATCACGATGACCGAGAAGGAGATGCTCCGGCTCAAGAAGAAGTACGAACTCGCCGTCGACGCGCGGAACGCCACGGGCGTGCAGCTCATCGATCGCAACGACGAGCTCTGCATCCTCTATGAAAAGGCCAATCTCCAGGAGCGGGCCCTGAACGAGGGCGAGATCGGGCTCACCCAAAAGGACCAGGAGATCCGCATGCTCCGGCTCCAGCTCGGGGACCTCCAGCGGCAGCTCGAGAACGCCCGACGGCAGCTCCCGCACCTGCCGCAGTTTGCCCAGCGGATCCTCGAGCTCCAGGACGAGCTCGCCCAGGAGCGCGAGGTCACGGAGCTCCTGTGCCGGGACCTCGAGACCCCCAAGAATGGCGAGCGCTGGCGGGCCCTCGATGGCGACGACCCGGACGAGGAGCAGCTCCAGACCAAGCTCACGTACCTTGAGGCCCGGTACCACCGGAAGAAGGAGCAGCTCCTCGAGAAGGAGCTCGTCCTCGAGGAGGTCACGTCCCTGGCCAACAAACTCCGCACGCAGGCCACCGAACGCCGCGGGGAGACCCTTGAGCTGGC
This sequence comes from Lagenidium sp. CBS 127285, assembly GCA_023338185.1. NCBI lineage: Eukaryota > Oomycota > Peronosporomycetes > Pythiales > Pythiaceae > Lagenidium > Lagenidium sp. CBS 127285. The sequence continues at coordinate 7,420 of JAADYI010001118.1, read as the reverse complement.
AAAGCGGGTCAATGACTTTCAAGGGCGGATCAAGGAAACGACCCGCAAGATGATGGCCCTGGTCTCGGAGCTCTCCATGTACCAGGCCACGGCCATGAAGCTCCAGCAAGAAAAGCACGATGCGACCGTCGAGGTTGAGGCCGCACGGACGCGGTTCGAGGCCGGGGAGGCCCCGAATGCCTACTGCGAGCAGCAGCTTGTCCGCCTCCAGAACCAGCGGCTCCGGGACGACGACCTGCGTCTGGCCAAGCAACAGGCCCGGGCCCAGGCCCAGCATGCGCAGAATTTCCCCACGCAGCTCACGTACACGACCGCCGAGCCCCGGCCCAATGCCTACATCCCCGAGGACCTCGGGATCCCCAAGCCGTACGGCCAGCAGGCCCCGTTCAAGCCCTCGCAGGCGGGCTCGACCATGCGCCACATCCGCGTGCCCCAGAAGCGCGACATTGAGATCTAGCCGGGTCCTTAACGCAATTGTTTTACACGCACGTACGCACGCACTGCACTGACCGAGGGTGTGTGTGTGAAACATGGTCGGGATGTTTCCTTCGTCTTCCAACACGAGTCATTCCTCTCACACCCCTGTGGCGTTCGATTTGCTCGACGGATGACTCACCTCCTCGTCCATCACTACCGACAACAGAAGGGTGAAGCTGTGGGCGGCCGTCGCGTTGGTAGGCGAGGAACAGAATTTCCCCGTCGACGTCGATCCGGCGTCGTTTGTTTGCGGCCATCGCGATCAAGCACAAGTACGACTTTGCTGCGCACGAGCTAGACTTTTCCTTGCCTAGAAACGGTGGCGCCCTGCTGCACTGGATTGACAAGGCCAACGCGCATCTTCCTGCAATGGACCAAACTCACATGCTGGTGGTGATTGCCTTTGTGGTCATACAACAACACTCCATGGTCAAACGCAAAGCCGAGGATTGACGGGATCTGCCGTGAAGACACCCAAGCGAGCTGCGAAGTTGATGCCATCACGATTTTAGCGTGGTTGACGCTCCAGCGTTGAGGACTCAAGGCACACACACACACACACACAGATGCGCAGTGACGTTCGAGATCGTCTATGTGCCAGTCCGTTCAGCTGCACCCGAACGCATCATTCAGACGAAGCCACGAGTCTGAAACAGTAAAATGCACTTTACTACCTCTTACTACGCACTTGCTTGTTGAAGAATCTCCCTTACGCATAGAGCGTGACGAGTTCAATGGATACTTCGGGCCCTTTGTAAAACTACGCGTAGCAAGATCGCTATTCATCGTCGCCATTCATCACACCGGTGGGGTTTACCACTGGGTATTGCCGCGACGATGTGGACTTGTATCGTGCACCATTAAAGTCGTTGCTGCGCTCCTTTCTCCAATGCCAAACGCCCACGGACCTCAGGATCCCTAAGCCGTCAGGTCCACCACCGAAGGCGACGTGCTGAGGAGCCGGCGGGTTGCTGCCGTCGCCACGTCCCCGTTTTCACGCCGGGCCACCGGCGGCAGCGCCTCCACTCAGGCGGTTCAGCTTCTCTTGAGTCTTGCGAAGTCGCCCATCGAGGCTGAGGTTCTGGGACATGGCATCCAGGAGATCCTTCTTGGCTTTGTCCAGGCGCTGCTGCTGGGCCGCGAGCTCGCCTTCGTACGTCACCCGGAGCTCGGTCTCCTTCGCCGCTGCCGCCTCGACACACACCTCCATCTCCTGCTGGAGCCGCGTGATCGTTGCCTTGGCCGAGCCCAGGGCCCCGTCCGTGGCCTCGAGACGCCCATAGGCGGCGTCGATTTGGATCTTGAGCACCGCGAGTTCGTCCCCTTGTTCCATGGTTCGGTGCTCAAGTGCCTGTTTGTCCTTTTCGAGCTCCTGGACCCGCCGCTCACATCGCTTGGCAAGTTCGCACATCTCGTGTCGCGCGGCCATGGCGATTGTCACTAGCTTTTCCTTGCGATTTGCCTCCTTGGTGAGCATCGCGACCTTCTTGATCTCCGTGCTCAGCAGCCCTGTGACGTGGTCCCGTTCCCGGCGGAGCTCGTGCTCTTCGACTGCAAATGTCGACAGCGTTTGACTCAGAGTCTGTGACACAGACGGAGACAGCGCGCGAATGTGTGAGCAACAAAGCCACATCGGCCATTCATAGACGCGCCATCGCAACCAAGCAACTCGCACCTTGTACATGTTCGTGATGAGTTCGACGTTGAGCTTGAGCCCCTCGTACGCCTTGGCCGTCGTGAGAACCGTCTCCTCGAGCTTTTGGATCTTGGGGACGTACCACTTCTTCTCGTTCACGTGCGCACGCTTTTCCTCCTCGTACTTGCGTTGGAGGTTCGCGAGGTCGTCCTCGAGCTGCGAGTTGGCCATGACCGACTTGGCATACGCCGCCTTGAGATCGCCCAGTTCCCGGCGGAGCTTCTGGAGGGTGAAGTTGACCTCGTCGATCATCGCCCCCGTCTTGGGCGGTGGGCTGCCACCATGGCCGCCTCCAGTTGTAGTCCCGGCGAACTCGACGTGCTCTTGGTTGGTGGTGGTGGACCGAGCGAGTGGCGGCTGCTGCTGGCCATGGCCACCACTAAAGCGCTCCTTCATCTCCTTTTGAAGATCCAGCAGCGCCTGGACGAGTTTGATGTACTGCTGTGTATCCCATGAGGCCAGGACCTCCTTGTCGTCGCTGTCGACCCCGGCGCCCCCTGTGCGACCCCCGCCGCCCATGAGATCCAAGATCCTGTGCATCGACGACCGATTGTACCATGAAGTCACTTGACCTGGTAGGTTATTGACCGTGGCATCCGTAACGACATTGGACGCACCCGACTTCGAGATCCAATTGCTTCTTATCCTTCAAAATGTCCTCCGAGATGCGACCCATGAGCTCCCGACGCGTCTCGAAGAGCTCGACGATCGTCGAGGTGAGCGAGTCCTTCGCGTCGCTGCTCTTCTCGCGCTTGATCGACCGCTCGACGACCTCGTTGAGTGCTTTCTGTGGGAACTCGAGGGTGAGGCCAAGTCTCGCAGGGCAACGCCCTCATGCCTTTGGCACGTACCCCGTCGGCCTCGAGATCTTCCAAGAGCGCGTCCGCGTCTTTGTCCTGCCCTCCGCCTTTGCCGTGAACGTACGAGAGGCGGAACGTCTGCAAGAGCCGCAGATCCGAGCGGAGACACCGGAGCTTGGCCCCGTCGTCCTGCTCGGGGGTCTTGCTCTCCCCCGCCGGGTGGAGAACCTCGAGCTCGCGATTCCGGAGCGCTCGGCTGTGCTGCAACTGGAGGTCAATGTGCTTGGCCAGGGCATTGGCGTCTTCCCGCCAGTCGATCGCCCGCTTGGCGAGGCGCAGCGCCTCACGCCGAGGGGCGGCGATCGAGGACGAGGTCCCATCGGCAAGGGCGTCCTCCTGGTGCTTGAGGGCGAGCGAGATCTCATCGTTGAGGGCCTCAAACTTCTTGTGGAGCTCTTGAACTTGGAGCGAGTTCGTCTCCATCGTGCCCTTTTGTCACGATAGCAAAACAAAACCAACAACGCCACGTACCCCAAGACGACCCCGAGCATCCCCACAGCGGTGCGGGCCGTTTCATGACAATGGGCCAAAAACGCGTCTACTTCTTTCCTTAAATAATGGCGCGGCTCGGTGCCTCCACCGCCCTGCCCGACACAACTGTCCTCTCCTATCGCCAGCACCTCGCCTCCTAATATCTGCGGCAGTTCAGCGGCTCCTTGGCATTTTGGCGTTTTCATATCTTGACCCCTCGCTGGTGGCAATACTCCTCGGACGAACAACAACGATGCGGCACGATACCGGAAAAAAAAAACTCAAAGAAACGACGACGAGCTGAATGATTCGAGGTCTTCGGTAAGGGTGTGATCGTGGTGTTCTTCGAGATCGTCAGTTGGAACCAATTTCTCGCGCTCCATAGCACGTTGAGCAGCACGTGCTCGCTCTGCCTCCTTCGCACGCTCTTCGAGAGCAACACGTGCAGCTGCTTCCTCTTCCCGAATTCGCCGTTCCATCTCCTCACGCTCGCGCTCCTTCTCCTTCTCCCGTTGTTCCGCATCACGACGTCGCTGAGCCTCCAGCTCATCATGGCGTTCTTTCTGAAGTTTCTGTTGTTTTATCTGCTCCATTGATCTCGCCGACATCCAAAGAGAGCTGGTTTGATTCTCTTCAGGTTGCATCAATGACTGAGAGCTGCTAGAATCCTTTCGAGCCAGCAAGCTCCACGCGCCCCGATTTTCGACCTTAAGAGGCTCGGTTGATGCCACTTCGTCACGAATCTTCTTGGCAGCATCTATACGAGAAGTGCTTTCATCAGTATGTGGCCCTCACTCATTTTGGTGCTCAGCACTTCTTACCAGCACGAGTACTTGCTTCAGAAAGCTGAGAGAGCGTTGAACCACCCGTCAAAACCGGAGACTATTAGTGTGATGGCAACGGTTAACATTGAGCCATCAACTCAACGCACCACCAACATTGAGACCCACCCGCTGAAGAGGTGCGCCGCCATCCGAATCCGATTCGCTGTCGCTCTCGCTCTCCGAATCTGAAGAATCAGAGGAGCTGGACGAGCTATCAGACGAACTGTCTTCTTCTTTTGGCTTTTCCATACTGATGTCGCCATTGAGATCAACTGGAATTGCTGGGGGAGCAACAGCACTTCCTTCCGCACCACCATCAATTGCTGCCAGTTGATTCTTCAATTCCTCTTGCCTGGACCGAATGTTCAACGCGGCCACCTTAGCGGACTTCAGCCGGTGCGAGACAGGAGCTGACTTTGTTGCCTTCTTCGCGGTTGGTCTCTTCCGTTTCCTACCGATGCCATTTTCCTGTATGAAAAGCAACAGTCGATGAGCAATTGACACAGTTTCAACAACAGACGTGCGTGCACTCACCCTAACATATCCTTCCAACATCCGCAAGCACCGGGTGTCGAAAGAATTGATATCTATCTCTACTTCATCGTTCTCATTTGTGAGCTTCGACACAGGCACCGACTCGGCAATGATCTGCAAGACACGATTGATCTTATCTTGCGGAAGCTGCCGGATATCCGCACTCAATCGCGCCTTGTCGGCTTGTGTCATCGGCTCATTGAGTTCCTCTTCGGTCAAATCCTCCATGCGGAATGGTTTGGATGCAGCCTTCGACGTCTTTGGTGTTGCCGTGCGCATCGCTGATGGCTGCAACTGCTCCAGCGTCGCCTTCAGCCGCTCGATATCTTCCTTCAAGGACATGATCAGGCCCTCCTTGTCATCCGCAACCTGGCGCTTTGTGTGGCCCTTGGTGCCCTTGCCGCCCTTGACCTTCTTCGAGGCGTAGGTGGGCTCCGACTTGCGTTCCCGCTTGAGCTTGATAATCGACGACGTCGGCGTGGTCGAATACTTGTCCGACAAGCGATCCTTCGTCTTCAAGGTCTTGATGCGCTTTTCGAAATCCTCCGAGAGCTTGGCGGCGAAAATGTGCACCTGGCTGTGGGCGGCATTGTACAACATCGCATTCCGAAAGACCAGGCGCACGTGGTCGACAAAGATACTCGCATCCTCCAGGAAGCCGCCCTCGAGGTTCTGGCGGATCGTCCCGAGGTCCATGGGCTCCTTGATCACATCGAAATAGTCGGGAATGCCCAGGGCAATGGGATCCACGGGCATCAAAAATGGCCCGGCCTTGGGGTTGGCCATGAGGCCCTTGAGAATCGCATGGCACTTCTTCAGGGCCGGAGGCACGCGGTCGTGGTCAATGACATTCTCGTTGCGCAAATGCGCCGGGCGCTTGATCTTGCGCTCGGAGCGGCCCCGGCCCGCACTGACCGATGGAGACTGCGCATCCGACAGCGGCGTCGCGAGCGCGGTGACGCGTGGAGGCACGACGATTCCCGCCGCGGGACCGGGCGCGGGGGTCGTCGAGAGCTTGGCCGGGGCCGGGGGCGTGACAATCGCAACGGGCGGGGGCACGGCGGCCGTCGTGGCTTTGGTCTGGACCTTGGGGACCGTCGTCACTGCTGCCGCCGCCATCGTTCGTGGCGCGGCCGCGGTCGCGCGCGTGCGCTTGGGCAGCGTGCGCTTCTCCGCGGGCTTGGGGTCCTTGGGCTTGTAGATCTTGTACAGCCGGAGCTCGCTCGTGTCCTTGTCCAGGAGCCCGAGAAGCGAAAAGCGCCCAAAGCGGTTCTCGCCCGTGCCCGAGACGTGAAAGAACCGCGGGCGCGTGGCGTCGTGGACAAAGCGGAGGGCCACGTCCTTCTCCGTGACCGTCTGGGGCTTGCCCTTGACGGCCTGAATCTGGAAAAAGCCACTATACTGGCAGTCAAAGGGCACCGCCGAGCGGACACTCGGATCCGACTCGTAGCCGAGGTACACGGGCGTCACGCGCGCGCTCGGGGGGTTCGTCACGGCCGACGACTTGGCCAGCGCGGCGCCCTCGGCAAACACCGGATGCGCGCGCTCGGCGTCGCCCTGGGCCTGGCGAATGTACACGTCCTCCTGGGACTTCATCTCAAAGGCACTCGTGAGCCCGTTGCCGCCAAATGCGGCCTCGGTCATGCCCCAACGGCCGGCCCACACCGCGCGCTTGTCCTGAATGTAGTACTTGCCGACCAGCAGCGGCGCGTACTGGGCGACCTCCTTGGGGACCATCGACGCGAGGATCTCCTGGACGTTGAGTGCCTTGGTGCCATTGGTCGCAGAGGCCGCGGGTTCACCCGGCGCCGGGTCAGCGCTGTCTTCGCCGTTCATCGCCTTGGTTGAGTCATTTGACGGCCCGGCATGGTGCACGTGGTTGGTCGCGGTCGTCGGGGGCTGCTCGTGGGGCGTCTCGACCATATCGTTGGCCGCGCCAGCCGCGGCGGTGGCTTGGGGCGACGTCGTGCCGACGTCGGGGGCCCGGTCGCGCGGCGTGAGGGGTCGCTCGTCCAGGGTGTCGTCAGGGGATCCGGGCCGACTGCGCTTTCGCCCAATGTGCACGACTGTCACGTCGTCCTCGTCCTCCGCGTCGTCGTCGTCGACGAGGTTGCGAAAGTCGGTCGCCGAGGGGGTCGCGGGCAACGTGGGCGCGCCAATCTTGTCCGCTCTCCGCTCCGAGAGAGCCGCTTTGAGGGGGTGGATCGAGGGGTGCTCCACCGAGGTCGTCGTAGCCGTGACGTTCACGCCGCCGATCGGGGTCGTGGTCGTCGTGGTCGTCGTCGCGGGGCCCCGTCGAGCGGTCGACGGTGGCTTCGTTGCCCTTCCGACGTTTCCGTAGGCGCGGGAGGCGCGCGCGCAGTTGGCAGCAAATTCCAAACTGAAAGCAGAGTGATGGTCACTCGCTTCGTCCCCCTCGGTTTTCGGTTTGGAGGAGGAGGCGAGCGGAGGGGAGAGTGGAGGACGGGGGGGAGGGCGGAGCTCACAACCAGAGGCCCCAAAAATCCAAGTGAAGTGCCGGCTTGGCAACGCCTTTCTTTTTGTGTTGGGGGGGGGGG